>JAQHUG010000104.1:2063523-2116498 GCA_028555095.1 Dicrostonyx torquatus | reverse complement strand
GTGTGTGTATTGATATGTAATGCTGAGGGTGGGTAAGGATCTATCGTGTGTGTATTGATATGTAATGCTGAGGGTGGGTAAGGATCTATTGTATGTGTATTGATATGTAATGCTGAGGGTGGGTAACGATCTATCGTATGTGTATTGATATGTAATGCTGAGGGTAGGTAAGGATCTATCATGAGTGTATTGGTAGTAATGCTGAGGGTGGGTCAGAGCAAGGAGCTTTGGTGAACAACATTTGTATCCACTTCATGATCTCACAGATCTCCCATAAGGTGAGAACCATCTTCATTTTATAGATGAGGAATCTACTCTTCATGCCAGAGGCAAGCCAAAAGCATTCCTGCCCAGTTTGAAAGCTTGTGCCACTTCCTCCACAACCCATATGTCTTAGCTAGGGTTTCTATCTCTGTGAAGACACACCATGACCATGGCAACTCTGATAAAGAAAACATTTAGTGGGGCTGACTTGCAGTTTCAGAGGTTCAGTTCATTATTGTCATGATGAGGAACAGTTGGCATACAGGCAGATGTGGGGCTGAAACTGAGAGTCCTGTATCTTGGAGGCAACAGGAAGTCGACTGAGACAATGAGCACTAGCCTGAGTGTAGGAAAACTTCAAGCCAACCCCACAGTGACACACTTTCTCCAAAAAGGCACACCTATTCCAACAAAGCCATCCCTCCTAATAGCGCCACTCCCTGTGAGACTGTGGGGCCAATTACACTCAAACTACCACACCATATGAGAATAATGTGGGGTGCGTGACACACAAAAACTCCCGTGAGATCTGACTTACCATGTGTGATACTCTGTGTATTATATATGTGTACAGACGCCACACACGCGTACAGAGAGATATTAACATAAGGGACCAGGTCACAAGGCAGCTAATATTTCCATGGGTCCTCTGAAACATTTCCTGTTTTTCTGAGCCTGAGAGTCGTCTATCCGTCTGTGTGCGCCCCCCGCCCAAGTCTTGTTTGTAAGAGGGTGTGGCAGCAGGCAGCTGTCAGGCAGCTGGCAAGCTGTAACTGGGAAGGGTCTGCAGAGGGGCAAGTGCTGGGAGCATTCCAGGCTGAGACAGGTTCTCTGCAACAGCCCCCTTCTGTCTTTGTTAAAATGCAGGTTCTGATGAGGAACCTCGGTGGGAGAAAGCTCCAGAAAGTCCCAGTGTCGTTGGCACTGCCTGAGAACCAGGCTCTGGGTCTAAAGCTCCAGAGACAAGAACTTCCCTCGTTTGGAAGTTTTTTATTGTAAAACAAGCCAGTTAAGAGAGAGTTTGGCTATAGAGGAGCTTCAGGCTCAAGAGGGCCAAAGATGGTGCTAAGCTAACCTGTGCCCCAGGAGGCAGGGAGGAAGGAGAAGCAGGACCCTTCCCACCTGAAAACAGAGAAGAGCGAGTGACAGGGGAGGAGGTTTTAGCAAAGAAGAGAAGAGTTTTGGAGAAGTGTGTAAGATTTATTTCCTCATGCAGAAGGTGGTAAACCCTTGGAACCCGCTGCTTTTAAACATGGCTAGATTACAAGCCCAAAAGTCCGCAGATAAAACAGTTCATCATATAGTTGGAGCTCACTGAGGAGAGAGTCTTGGAATTCCTCAAACTTTGGACACACATATGAGTTCAGTTTTCAAAGACAAAAATAAGGACTTGGGATTCACAGAAAAATCTTGTTCTCCCGTTCTCTCTTTCCTTTTCTCCTTCTCTCTCCTTCATCCCTCTTTTTTCCTGGAAAACCCAGTGTGGACACTGGATCACTAGTACTTCGGGGGTCTAGGGTGTTTCTGAGAACCAAGTGTTGATCATCTGATATGAATGCTGTACTGGGAGATAAAAGATCAGCATCTACCCCTTTACATCCCCTCTGGGCAATGCCTAACTCATCCTGCTAGGGGTCCTATGTGGAGGAATGAAGAATTGCTGCTTTCTTCTGTATTCCTGAGGCGGGTGTTTAGAGTCTAAAGCATTCACACCACCAGTGCTCTATTCGCCGCGCGCACTAAAACCACTCTAGTATGCTACAGATATCTGTAAATGGTCGGATGTGGTAACCGGGTAAATAAAAAGGAACAGACTACTGCCTGTTGTAATGAAGATTACTGTTGAGTAGTGAACAGTGGGCGGTTAAGCTTGTGGTTGGAGGGCTGCTAGGAAGGATGGGTCCTACAACTGGGGAGCACTCAGGTTGGATGGATCATGGAAATCCTAAGGAAGTCCAACTTCAAAGTTCAAACCCTTAAGACCAGCAAGAGTTAGCCTGGCAAAAAGCAGGGAAAAGGATATTCTAGAGGTGAAGCTATCAGACTGGGGAGAAGCTTGGAAGGCTGGTGTGGGGGTTCTGATTGGAATAGATGCATTCTGCCTGTGGGAACCGGAGAGACAGAAGGACTTCTAGCCCAATGGAAGCTCAACTTCCTGCTAGATATGCTGGATATCAACCAGAAACTTTTGAGAAGGAGGGAGGATGCCCTCACGTGTTCTAGGGCTCAGTCCTCTCCCAGCTCTCAAATGCATATGACACTTGGGGCATAGTCTGTGTCTGATGTCCAGTGATGACGGGTGAGGACATCGTGTGATGGGTAGGGGCTGCTCCTGGCTTCCACTCAGCGTGCGGACTGACGTGGTGACAGAAAAGAGGGTTACCACCAACCCACGAAAGCCCATGAACAGACAGAGCTATCAATTTTGTCGCCCAGTCTCTGGCATGGAGGAGGAATCACAGGTCCTCATGGACTCTCCAGACTGTGTTGTTAATTCTGCTTTGTACTTAGAGTCTTCTTGGACAAGTCATAAACAGAGTGGCGCAGAAGCCTCAAAACCCACTTTATATTCCACATTCTGTCACCTGCACACAGTATTCCCCCAGGATTGAGGGATAATTTAGGTTACTATCTGCTAAAATGATTAGCCTCTTAATGGTAGCTGGTAAATCAAGCCTGGAAAACATTTTTTTTAATGGCCTATCATGATGAATAGAAAAATACATTTGCTTTGTGTCTTCTTTAAAATATATCAGCTTACGATGAATTTAGTTTGAAGCAAATGAATTTGTATTATTGTCATTTATCCTAGCCCTGGAGCTTGAAGTCTCTCAGCCTATAGAAGGGAAGCAAACTTTCTGCTTTTTCCTCTGCCCGGCGACATCCCTCCGAGATGAAAGGGTTTGGATCTCAAGCCAGGAAAGGGAAATCCTCTGCTTTTAGCCCCTCGGTTTTCTAGACAATTGTTCAGAGAATTCTCTCGTGGGCTGGAAACAAAAGAAGACAGAACCTGGAATTCTGCCGAATAGTTTTTAGAGAAAGAAATAGATCCTCTTATACCACTCTTAGATGAAACATGTTCAGAAAGAAATACCTGCATGAGTGCCCCTGCATGAGTGCCCCCTGCATGAGTGCCCCCTGCATGCGTGCCCCCTGCATGAGTGCCCCCTGCATGAGTGCCCCTGCATGAGTGCCCCCTGCATGAGTGCCCCCTGCATGAGTGCCCCCTGCCACCTGTTCACTTCCCCAATACGTCTGCAAGGTGAGATTCTGGGAGAAGAAGGTGGGAGTTCGTGTTTGTCGCCTCAGAGGAGGTCACATGGCAGAACCAAGTTTCCAGTGACTGAAAAGCCAGAGCAGATGAAGACTGTGTGGCTTCCTAAGGGTCGCCTATATTTATCTGTTTAACCAACAACAGTTTGGGCAGATACAGGGGCAATGGTCTCAGTCTAGCTCTTTTTGTTGTGCTTGTTAATATAAGAAACGTAACAGCAACATCACTGTACCTCTTCTAAAAGGAAGTCATTTATTTTCTGGCATGCTTTTTAAAAATCATTTTCACTAGCTGGGCGGTGGTGGCCTTTAATCCCAGCACTTAGGAGGCAGAGACAGGCGGATCTCTGAGTTCAAGGCCAGTCTGGTCTACAGAGTGAGTTTCCAGGACAGCCAGGGCTACTTATGGAAACCCTGACTCGAAACAACAAAACCAACAACAGCAACTACAAAAAAAAATTTTTTTCACCAATTTAGCTATTTTGATGTGAGATTTTTCTCTATCACAAGGAACTTCACTAACTTTAGTTCCAGCTTGGAGTTGATGGAGAAAAATAAATATTCAAAAGGTGTATATGTAACAACCTTAGGGCACCAACCCATGATCTATTCCCAGGTCTCCGTTTCGCTGCGCAACTTCTGGTTGGAAGGGAAAACACAAGCAGATAAATAGATAGTCTAGAAGCCCAGAAGGGAGCCTGGGTCTATGATGCACAGAAGCAGGGTTAAAGGAGAGCTCTGCTTCATTGTTAGTGATAACAATAATTAAAGGGCTCTGGAACCTCAGTGGTCACCCCTGCGATGTTTAATAGTAATTATTGGTAATTACATATTATTATGTCAGAGATATATAATTATATAATTGTTATTATTAAGTATGATGTTGGCCATTGAGGTTTCAACCCCTTCTTCATTTGTGGGTCCTCTTTTGGGCTGGTAATTGAGATAATAGGGGCTAAGGTACAGAAGAGGGAAAGTAATTGGGTGAGGGCATGCTTGCTTGGCTCCTACGGAACCCCAGGAGTCATCGGCCTCTGTACCGGAGTGGTTTGGTTGGCATCTCCGGCTGACCCAGGAGATAATTATTCTCAAAGAATTTCTGGCACAGAGTGTTCTGTCTTCATTCCCCCATCCCCCAGCCCTGCAGACCGTCTGACTGTGGCATTGCACGTGAGCACTTGGTGCGGCAGCCTGCCTCACTCTTCATTTTGGGTGGGTGCCTGGGAACAGCAGGAGAGTTGGCAAGGCAACACCGGAAAGAGAAAGATCGGAAAAGACAGCATGGACCTGGAGGGCAGTTCCCTAAACGCCTGACCTTGTGTTTTTATTGATTCTCTCAACAATCCCCTGAGGGAAGGCAAGAGAGACTCAGAGAGACCATCTTTAGGGGTAAGGTGAGAAACACCCAAATGTCCTGTGCTCTGTGACCGGAGGCTAACTTCATATCATCTGGTATATCTGCGGGGAGAGCAGGGGTCCTCCTTTGGAGGCGGCTGAGAAGACTGGACAACCTGTGTAACATATCCCAGCACGGCCCGACTTGTGAAGTGTTCAGTGAATGAGAACACTTGTTAGAACACGGCCTGCCTTTCACAAGAGACCAGGCCTCAGAGAGCCCGGAGGCTCACTCCACAGCAAGTAAGCAGCGAAGCAGACAGCAGCCAGGCCCTTTCCATACTATAGGGAATGCTACACCAAGAGGCTCTTGTGGCCCCTTCATAGGCGCCTCTCTGTTGAAACAGCCTCCTAGGAGCCCCGCGGTGATCGATTGAGCAGCTTCAGGACTGCTCTGTTTTCAGTGGAGCCCAAGACAAGCTGAGGCTTGTTTGCCTCAGTCTTGAGTGTTGCCCAGGTCGCAGGGAGGGAGTTGCTAGGCAATGGCTGGGAAGCTTTCCACCCAACAGTGGATTAGCAGAGAAGAGGGCGGGTTTGGTGGGAAGAGAGGAGCTGAAGAGGCAGAGGCAGAGCGAGGTGGGTGTGGCTGGACGCTTCTCACCTGGAGCAGCTCAGTCTCCAGAGGGGTGAGGTGATCCTTACCAAGAGTTACAAATAGAGACAATGCCTAAGTCACAAACAACTGAGCTGCTTAGCTTGTTCACAATATCCTTCCAAATGCTCAAATGAGCCCATCCCCCAAGATGCACAAATTTAGGGAAAAAAATGAACTGCAGGCTGAGGTCCATAGCTGATAAAATCTCTTTTCTGGGAGAGAAAACCACTTGAGACTGATATGGGCAGAAAAATAAAGGATAACAAGACTTATAAGTATTATATTTCTTTGGTTCTTTTTTTCTGGGAACTTAAGAGTGTTCTCAAACGTTTCCATTTATTTATAGAAGTCCAGGCAGAGGTAGAGCTGAGGTCTTGTACAGTGAGCAAAGTCACCTGTGAAAATAAGTTGGCCTTTGCGTGTGCATGTGTGTGTGCTATAAAGACTGGACCTAGGTCCTGATGTGTGCTGGCAAGTGCTCTCCTACTAAGCTACGTCCTTGTTTCTCTTCTCACCTTTTATTTGGAGATAATATTTCACTAAGTTGCCCAAGCAAGCCTTGAACACTCCATAGCCCAAATAGGTCCTGAACTTGTGATCTCTCTTCTTCTACCTCTCAA
Source organism: Dicrostonyx torquatus (assembly GCA_028555095.1). NCBI lineage: Eukaryota > Metazoa > Chordata > Mammalia > Rodentia > Cricetidae > Dicrostonyx > Dicrostonyx torquatus. Next base: position 2,110,351 of record JAQHUG010000104.1, on the reverse strand, counting down.
GTATCTGAAACTAGAGGTCTATGATACAGGACCTGATATTAAAAAAAGGTTCTTAAATCATTTTTATTATATCTCTGAATTAGTGTTTCTATTTCTGTGTGATTAACCAGACTAATTTTTGGCTTCATATGTATACATATTTTTCAACCTCCCAAAATAAGAACAATAAGTTAATGATTTTTTTTCTTATTTTGCTTTTTGTTTTTAAAAAAGGAAGGTTGTGGTGAACAAGAGGTAAATTTAGGACTGTTATTAGATGTGATGCTGGGAACTGAACTCAGGTCCTCTAGGAAAAAAAAATGACACATTCTTAACTGATGAGCCATCTCTCCAAGCCCAGGAGGTAAATTTAGAACTGAAGTGACTAATTGGCCTGGGAACAGAACAGTTGAAGAATAGAGTGATCATTTTGAGCAGATTAGTTTGTCCAAAAGTGATGAACACCTGGTTCTCTTAAGTAGCATTTAACAGGTAGGGATTTTGGCAAGTCTGGGCTGCGCTGGCAGCATTGAACGGCACTGTTAAGAGAAGATTGACATTTGGCATGACTACCATCCCCAGGCAGAGTTGTTTTGTCTCCGGTGATCATGCCTTACTGGGTATGTCACATGGCGCATCCATGCAGGGTCAGAGGAGAATGTGCTTCATTTCGCTGGCTGACTGCCTGATGCTTCTGGGACTGTAGTAGAGGTAGGTCCTTTGGCCTCAGAGCAGGAGTTAGATGACTGGGTTCTGACCTAGGGCTATAGCTAAGTCGACAACATGATCATTCAAACTGAGGCTTTTGACTTTTGAGAGTCAGGGCAGTGGCTTTAATGGCAACTGTGGGACAACTGGTCCCTACAGTGACCCTATATTGATCTTTGTATTAGTTATGTCTGTGACTAAATACTTTAAAAGAAGGTGACTTAAGGGAGGGAGTTTTGTGGTCATTGTTGCTGTCGTTTGGGCTCGGTTGTTTGGCTTATTGATGGTTGTGGTTTCAGAAGGGATGTAATCCATCAAGCTCCTGGGAGCGTGAGGTTGTAAGTCACACTGGACCAGGCAGGAAGCAGAGTGATGAAGACTGGGGCTCAGCTTGCTTTTTCCTTCAGTTCAGGATCTTGGCTTGTGGAATAGGGTCACCCACCTTCATGGTAGGTTTTCCCTCCGTAGTTAAACTTCACTGGAAACACCCTAACAGATCCACCTGGAGATGTGTCTCCAGGGAGATGCCATCCTATCAAGCTGGCAATCAAGATTAACTATCACAGTGCCGGTAAATCACATGTATCCTCTTTTAAACATAGCAAAATGAAACATACCTGTGTTACCTGAGCAAAGGCTTGGAGGCTCCTGTAGACGATAAGTGTTTGAAAATAAAAGGACATTTTACAGATTCACCGGTTACATCCAGATTTCTGAGAAAGATTCAGATGCTCAGCAACCTCCATCACACTCTGTAGACAAGATCCAAGAACTTTTAATAGCAAAGAAACCGATGCCTCCGTTTCCTAGGCCAATGCTTATGGAGCCAGTGCTGCTGGTAGATTTATATTTGCATGTAAGCAGGAAAAGTGGACCGCCATCATTAGCCTTGTTTTCCTCCCTTGATCAGAAAGTGAGGAAAATGTACCTCTCTCACTAGTGTGTTGGACTCCTAACCAGCATCACAAGAATTAGCACCAGAAAACCAAGGAACGACATCCAGTTTGAGGTCTTAGTGTGGTTTTGAAAATGTTTAGAGAGTGACTAGCTGTCCAAGCTTGTCTATTTCACTCTGAACTATTTTGGTGGTCACTAAGGCAATAACTGAAATATCGCTGCTTTTGTACCATGTAATTTCTTTATAGCACAAACTCTGCATATGTTCCTCTTGCTTCACTGGAAGTTTGCTGTTACAGTGTGGGTCGTGATCTCCCTCACATAGAATGGGAACGTCCTATAGTACACCCAGGGGTCCCAGAACCTGAGTAACTCACATCTACAGATGCTCATTTCAAGTTAGAGATAAAAGTTAGGGTTTAAGGTCTCTCTTTCTCTCTCCCTCCCTTACACACACAGACACACAGACACACACACACACACACACACACACACATGGGGACACACACACGCACACACACAGACACTTGTTAAAATTACATGGTAGAAGCATAGTGTGTTGGGAATCAAATGCTGATTAATGTTAATTTTAGGATAAACAGAGGAGGAGAAAGACAGGAAAAGCCAGTGGACTCCAAGGATAAAAATATTCCCGAGTTGAGACTCAGCATCTATGGCTGCACAACCCAATAATTACATCTGAATCGTGATTACCTGTTCTTATATAATTAACCCTGAGGTTCATCTGGATGGCTAGAACTTCTGCCCTGGAATGTACCAATATCTGTGGTTCACAGAACACTGAACCAAATCCAGAAATGCCCACACACTCCTCACAGCCCATATAGAACAAGTGGCTTCTCTTTCTGGAATCTAGGAGAGTCAGTGTTCATCAGAGACTGAGTCTGTTGGGAAGGTAATCGCAACAAAGTTGTAGGTGCTTGTCAAGGGTGATGGGATTTGGAAAGGAGACTCAGAGATACTTGCAGCTTCATTTAATTAAAGCCTCCCATTCTCGCCTCCCTCTCACTGCCTCACTTGGGAAAGCCTAGAAAAGAACATGTTAATCAGCCCTTCAGCATTCTCACACTGATTAGAACAAGCTGCATCCAAACAGAGAGAAAGTGAGAGGCCCAGGGGAGAGACAGAAAGATCTTTCAGCCTGTGAAGATGAAAGGAGTCGTAAAGGCTTTCAACACAAACTGGGCTGAAATGAGAGGGCCTTGGAGGGTGGGATGGAGTGGAGAACCACGTGTTTTCTCCTCTCTTCTGGGAGCTTGTCACTCATCATCCGGAGAACAAGATGATGCTGAAGTTGGCTGCTCATCAGTACCACCTTCCTTCCATTGTACCAGAGCTGTGTCTGCGTTTGGAGAACCCACCCCGTCCACAGCCATCTGCCTCAGAAGATAGTCTTGGTTGCTCATGCTGTGTTTAGGTATTGGTTTAGGCAAGACTGTGTGATACAGTTTTGGCACATGAAGGAAGCTCTTCTATGGGGTGAGGTGGAAAGTTTATTTTATTTTGTGTGTGGTGTATGTCCATGTGTGGCATATAAGCACATGAATGTGTGGGCATGTGCCATGACGACCAGAAGAGGATGTTGGACATCTCCCTTTATCACCTTCGGCCTTGTTCCACTGAGCATGAAGCTCAACACTGTTTATCTAAACTGGTGACCTGGACGCCCCAGCAACTTTTCTGTCTCTGCCCTACATAGCCCTGGGGTTACAGACACTTGTGTAGCCATGATTGGCTTCTTATGTGGATGTTGGGATTCAAACTCAGGTCCTCATGATTTACTGCAAATATTCTTGCCCACTGAACCTTTTTCCCCATCCCCAGAAGGCCTATTTTGTATTTTAATCTCTTGCTTAAAGAAGAGATCATAAAGAAGAATTAGGATCCTTCTATTGACAGTAGGCTTCTCGTATGGTGGTGGAGTTGGCTATCTTACCTCCATGAGGTGAGATGATTTAAGTACAGGGCAAACAATGAGGAGGACAGGGCAGCAAGGAAGTCAAGGAGCCTATTAGCATTCCTCCGAACTACCCCATCTGGAGTCCATGTAAATGACTCCTTTGCTGTTTATGGCGATGGAGTCAGGGTTCTGTTACTAGAGGTGAGAGCCTCCCAGCCAATAGAACACTTCCTTAGGTGAGTGTGTCTCTTTTATAACAAACATTCTTTTCTCGCCGTGTAGGGAGCCTTGGATCCTTAGGAAGGCATCCTCTGATCAGTAACAAGCATACTAACAGCCCGTGCGTGTTTAGACTATGTGCGCCATCAAATACTTCTACACTGATCCTTTAGGACAACTCAGGGAGTCAAGCAAGGGGAAGAGTATTATTCCTGTTTTCAAGATCAGGAAATCAATGCAAGGAGGTAAAGTAACTCACCTGACATGCCTAGTGGTGTTGATGCTAAAGCTAGGCTAAAAACATAAGCTTGGCAATGAAAAATATTTTATAAGTTAGAGACAGTAAAAAAAAATTGATCTCTGTGGACTTTAGACACTGCCAGAAATGGGTTTACATTATCACTCAACCTCTTTTAACTCTGGAGTTTTAGATAAGTTCTGTAAATCTCTCTGAACTTTGGCATCCTCTCCTAAAAGATGGCAATGATAAAATTCACCCCACAAGGACGTTTCAAGAATGAGATGAACAAATGCATTTGAAGCACGGAATCCAGCGGTTGGCACACAGTGGACCCCCCCCTCTCCTAAACAGTGTACAACCTTAGGCAGACATTGCGGTAGCTGTGCTCTTACAAGCACTGTTGAAATTAATGTTTTAGGTTAGCATGTAATAGGTTTGATCACTCAGCTTTTTAGAGCTGAACTGGGCAACACTGAGTTCCGTGCAAAGACAAAGACTCAATAGAAAGCCATTCTAGCCAGAAACCATTCACAACATAAGAAACATAAAATAAGACAGAGGGTGAGCACTGAAAGGGTTTCTGGCTGGTGGGTAAAGGCAAGTGATGGAAAACAGGATCCCACTTAATAGAGAAAAGCCAGGCTAATTTATGTGGGAATGAAAATGAGGCCATAAAAGCAGGCCAGGACGAAACTGGCAATGTACAAGTATGGAAGAAAGGGAGCTGGGGGCTGTAGGGTTATGCAAGTCAAACGTAAGCCAGTTGCATTTTGTTCTTATTAAGAAAAAGGCAACCATGGACTTGGAATTCACAAACACGCACCTGGCATGTGGGAGCTGAGAGCAGATTCTTCTGCCCTAAGCAGCTTCCAGAAGGCCTCTTAGAGCAATATACATATATAAACACATATATGTATGTATACACATGTGTGTGTGTGCTTGCATTTGTGTGTGTGTGTGTTAATCCTACCTCTTAATGAGGCCGAATAGTTAAGGAGGGGTTTGAAGAAAATACAGGGATGAGGAAGCACGAAGGTGTTGCCAGGATCTGTTTTCTGTCTGCTTGCACTGTCCTGACACACCATGGATCAGCGCTGAGGTAACTACTTGCCCGCAATACTAATGATGTAAGTTTTAGAAGCCTATTTGGGTGGAGCTCAGTGCAAAAAATAAAATTGACTTGGCAATACAAAACTTCAAACTTTCTTTAAGAGACTTTCTATAAGCTATTTGTATTACTTATTTTTGTGTAACTATGACCAAAATGCCTGACAAGAGGGAAGAGGATGACTTTGGCTCACAGTTTCAGAGAATTTCAGTCCATCACAATAGTGGAGAAGGCACAACAGAGTACCTCTGTCTATGATGGTGAAAAAACATGGGGTAGGGCTCAGGGTGGTAAGAGTGTGTGACAGAGACTCCTTACATCATGTGAACCAGGAAGCAGGCAGCAGCTAGAACTATGAGACTTGCTGTAACAGTCAAAGTCCTGCCTTGGTGACCTATGTATGTCACTTAGGCCTCACTTCCTAAAGGTTGCACAGCCTCCCAAAGCAATGCCACAGATTTCAGCTGTGCCAGTCAACCACTGCCCCTCCCCCAAAGGCTCATGGTGATCACCTAATGCAAAAGTCATTCATCCCAACAACAACAGTCCCTACAGTCTGAGCAATCTCTGCATTGCTCAAAAGTCCAAAGGCTAGAGAGATAGCTCACTGATTTACAATTTGTAATTTTTTTTTGATTTTTTTTTTTGTTGTTGCTTTTGCAGAGAACCTGGGTACAATTCCCAGGACCCATATGGTGGCTTATAACCATCCGTAATTCTAGTTCCAAGGGTCTTGATTCCCTCTTCTGGCCAACATGGGTACCAGGCACTCATGTGGTGGACATACATGCATGAATGTGATGCATTCATACGTGTAAAATAAAGTAAATATAAAACAACCCAAACTTCAAAATCTCCGGGCAAATTTTAGCTGGGAGTGCTTGTAAAGAGAAGCCTACTTCCTATACACAATGGCACAGAGTAAATGTTCCCATTCCAAAACTGGGACTATCAAAGAGAAACTGGATCAAAGCAAACTAAAGCCTAAGACCAATGTTAGCTTTGTGCCTGGGATCTGGGCTCGGGGGCCAATATATGAGTGCTAAGAGGCGTGGGCAGCTCTGCCCCTGCGGCTTGCTGCCCCCGCGGCTTGCTGCCTGTAGCACCACATAGCTTTTCTTTTGTCCCATAGCTTTCCTCACTGCATGTCCTGTGCTCCTGGCATACCAAACATCTTGGAGTTCTCTTACAACTTTAGACTTCCTACAAGGTTTCACACATGTCCTACATAGGGCTTCACTTCAAGGAATCTGAGCCTGCTGTAATTGTTGGCCTCCAAGACTTTCTTAAAAATCTTCATGGAAACCTCTCCAACCCTGTAACTCTTGAGTTCTATAGCCCTGCAATATCAATACCGCATAAAAGATGTAAAGTTCAGCTGCCACCAGGAGAACCAGCTGAACTGGATCGTGGTTGAAGCGGCCTCTGAATTCTTTGGCAGTTGAACTTAGAAAACCACTTCTGCTGGCAGCCACGTTGGGTAGAGCACGCATATGGCTCTGTTTTCAAATAAAAAAATCTCTCAAATGTGTTTTTTGTTTTATACCCTGTATCTTTAGATAGAGTGGGGAGGGGTCTTTCCAAAAACACCTTTTCTGTTACTCTCGTGCTTCCCTTAAAAATGTTAATCTCCTTTACATGGGTGGCTTCTTTGTCTTGACTCGTTTTATATAAAACTTTAAATATGCATGCATTCTTTTTCTGCTCAAACTATATCCTTTTCTACATCTTACTATTTCATTTTTTGCTTTAGTGTTTTACTCTAAACCTGGCTAAAAGTTGCCAGCAAAAACCATGCTGTTACCTGACTGGTGCACTGTTTCAAGTTCCCCCATCAGAGAAATTAGCTCATTGTTTCACAAGTAAGCCTTAGTCAAATTTTCAGGAAATTAGCAAAATACAGACAGATAATATCAGCATCAGCATCACACAAATGGCCTCTATTCCATTTTTCAATAGAATATTCCCAGCAGAAGTCTCAGAAACAGTCATTTTTTTTTTGCCCATTCTTTTATTGGCATACTGGCCATGAAAAGTTCCATCAGAATCAAGCATTAAACAATGCTAGGTCATTCTAAAGCTCCTATGGCCAGCATTTCCAAATATTTTCAAACCCCTCTTTTAAACCAGTTTCAAAGACCTGAAAGGCATTGGTTGGGTTAATCACAGAGCAATTCCTGGAACCAATTTTCCACATTAGTGATTTTAGTCACTGTGACCAAATCACCAGACAGAAATGGCTGAAAGAAAAAAAAATGCTTATTTTAGTTCACAGTTCTGGAGGATTCTGGTCTATTACAACAGGAAAGCTTGAGTGGCCTTTCTGTGACTCTGGGGTCATGTGTGGAGTTCATGGTAGGAAGAATGTATGGTGGAAGTTCCTCATGTCATAACAGACACAGACCAAGAAGTACCAAATGGTCAAGCCTGGACTATAACCACCAAAGCCCTGTTCAGTCAGGCCCCACCTCAGTGTTCTATAATTTCCCCAAACAGCGCTGCTCTCTGGGGAGACAAGTACTCAAAACAAGACCCTGTGGAGGAAAATTCAGAATCAAACCATCAGAATACATTTTATTTTCTGCTCTTGTAGGTAAACCTTCAAAGAAATTAGATCAAATAAAAAGAAATCAATATTTGAAAGGGTACAAGTAGGTAAATTGATAGTGGCCCCTGCTCTGACTATTGCTAGGTCTATAAATTTGGACAAGCTCATCAGTAGCCGTGTGCCTTAACTTCCTCATCGGTAAAGTAGCAGTGATCATAGACCTTATCCATGGGATTGTGAGGTCAAAGGCAGCAATCCCTATCTGTGCCCACACGGTGCTGAGAATCTATCTGTGATGGTTAAGTCTTATTGTCAACTCAGCTGGATTAAGAATCATCTGGGATATTTAGTGAGGCACACATGTGACCAGAGAGACACGGGCCTGTGTGTTTCTGTGACGATTTCTTTGATGAAGGATTAAGTAAAGGGAAGATGAACTGTGAATGTAGTTGGCAGCATGCTATGGGATGGCAGCCCAGATGGAATAAAAAGAGGAAGAGGAAAGAGACAGCTGAATATCAGTATTGCCCCTCTTCTGCCTCCTGGGCAGGCAGGAAGAGGGAGCATCCTCCGCTACATGGTCCTGCCCCAAGCCATGGAGTTAAGCAACGATGGACTGAACATCTTAAAAGTGCGAACCAAAACTTTCTTGCTTTCAGCTGCTTCAGTCATGGATTAAGTCACAATAATAAGGAACAAATACACCAATATTTTCGAATTGATAGAGTATGAATTTGTCCTTTTCGGGAGATGTCTTAGAAATCATAATCTTAGATTTATCTTAATCTGCTTTTTCACTAAACTTTCCCGTTCCTAGCCCCTGTGGCTGGCTTTTTCTACTGCCTGCCTCGCCCAGTTCTTCTGCCAGGCTCACTTCTATTTTCATTTATGAAGTAGAGGAGTGCTTACTCACTACTCTGAGGTAGGCTTCTCCCTCTTCCCTGTCCCTGTTCTTTCCTGAGGGAACTTCAGCTACAGGAAGCAGGCCCGGACTCAGTAGGAAACCTGAAGTTTGGGCATCCTGTGGATTTGTTACCTGAGACTTCTACAGACTAACCCAGCCTGCAGAAAAGGGATAATTAAAGAGATGAGATGTGAGAGTTCGTAGCCTAATCTCCTCCTCTCCTGAGCTCTGATAGAACTTTGTGAAATGTTTCTTTAATAACATGTCTTCAGATTTGAGTTGCCTTTTTTTTTAAACCAAATTTTTCTGACCTGGCGACATGGGAAACCTCCCTGGAAATATCAGTGATGATGACAATGATTATGATAAGGGTTGGGGATGGGAGGAGCTTCATGAATCTATCTGAGAATTAGAACAAGAATTAACTTCCCAGTAACTACTCTATACTTTGGCAAATCCCCTTATGGAGTCTGCATCTCTCTGTATTACCTTATCTTAGCATTTGATGAAGGACATGCACATACCTGGTTCTTGGTCTCAGCAAATTCTCTGCTTCTTTCTTCCTGTCCTTTAAGTCCATTGTTTGTTCTTTTATCATTTTATCATTTTCCTCTCTGATCAAATCCCTTTTTACCTAGCAGCCATCTTTTAATTGGATCTTAAACATTTGAGTTGAATACTGTGCATTATAAATGTGGTAGTTTGAAAGAAAATGGCCCCTATTAGGTTCCAGCGACATGGCTGAATGTACCAAGAAGGTCGGAATCCTCGGGAAATACGGGACCCGCTATGGTGCCTCCCTCCGGAAAATGGTGAAGAAAATTGAAATCAGCCAGCTCGCCAAGTACACATGCTCCCTCTGTGGCAAGACCAAGATGAAGAGACGAGCAGTTGGCATCTGGCACTGTGGTTCCTGCATGAAAACAGTGGCTGGTGGGGCCTGGACCTACAACACTACTTCAGCCGTCAAAGTGAAGTCTGCCATCAGACTGAAGGAACTGAAAGACAAGTACAAGTGCTACCGTTTGAGACCCAAGCCTACTACTCAATAATGCACAGCCAACTAAATAAATGGGATAATTTACGTAACAAAAAAATATATGTCTACATGTCTGATCATACGTGCAGTAATGTAGAGTAGCTGGTAGTTTTAAACAAAGTCGGTTTTCTGCTTCCTCTTTTCCTGCTGCCTCTGTTTTGCTGAGTGTCCACACTGGCCTATTGTGTGTCCTGATCTCAGGGGTCCCAAGCTGGGGTAAGGTGGTTTCATCTTTCATCTGGATCTGGAAGGACCTACTATGCTCTTTTCTCCTTTCATTCTTTCTTCCAAGACACTCTCACAGCCCTACAGGCAAAGAGACTCTGATCTGAGACTGATCAGGCAGTGGACAGGAAAACTGAAGAGCAAGGAAAATTGCTAAAAACACCGATTACCCACCAGGGAAACCCCTGCCTACCTTTCCTGGCAAAGACAGAGTGTGAGAGGGAGGGGCAGAGGGAGTGGCTCAGCAGCCTGGAGCAGCACCCCTGCAGCTGGGAGCATGGAGAGCTGGGTGCTAAGAGGAGACAGCTGGAGCCTCTGGTTTTCACCATTCATGGCTGAGTTTTGTATTGGAAACTGGCACTCCCTCTGAAAACTTCAAATTGACCTTGGAAGATAAGTAATGACATCTCCAGGAATGATAATGCCCTTGTGCCCACGGAGAACAGGATGACTGACTGACTGGGGCTGCCTACAAGTTTTGAATTCAGCATGACTGACATTTTAAATGAAAAGCACCTAGCCTGGTTTGCCATATGTCTGAAGGAACACTGTAGGAACGAAGTGTGGATCTTTACCATTCACTTCGGAGCCAATGCGTCTGCTGTCGCGTCTCGGAGATATTTATTTCCCCTTATTTTAAGTGTGCCCATTGCCGCTCCCAGATGCATGCCCAATGCAAATATATATATATATATATATGGAAAATCGCTTCTCAATTATTTTGAACATGAAGTAGGTAAAAAATGTTTCAGAAAATAAGAACAGAAAAATCCAGAGAAGATGGGTGAAATACAGACATCCCAGGTGTTGAAACCCTCCCTCAGGGGACTGGAGATATCATCTTAGCCTTAGTCTATACTGTGCCCTTTGTTGTCGGGTAAACTGTGGTCCCACATGGTGACTATTTCCATGAGAGCGATCTGGATAATTCTGGCTGTCTTATCTTGACAGGAAATAATGAGGGAAGGTAGAAAATCAATGCAGAGCAATGAAGAGAAGTTGAAGTTGCTCAGGGAAACTGAGGCTGCCCCAGTTCCCGGAAGCCAGGAAGTGAGGCCAAGAAGTCTTCCTCCTGGGCCAGAGGTACGGCAAGGCCCCCTTTACTCCACTGAAGACAGGTGATCAGAAGACTTGCCACTTGGTTGTCTCCTTGTGGGTATGGAGCCTGCTTGGCCACAGCAAGCCTTCAATGGCTCTGGTCTCCCAGCAGCTGTGCAACACCTGGCTTCCTGTGTGGCCTGACAGTGTTGGTAGAGAGAAGCACAATTAATAAAAACTCAGAGAGAGACATTTGGGTTCTACCTGAAGATCCGAAAAGCAAAGCAGCCAGCCACTGGCTCTTAACTTGACCTCAGTCTGAAAATGGCGAACCTGCCTCCAAGAATCTCAGAATGAGACTGTGTGTGAGATCTGTCTCCTCCTGTGTTATATTCCTCTCGAGGGCTGGGATTAAAGGCATGCACCACCAAGCCTTTCTATGGCAGCTAGTGTGGCTACTGGTGTGTATTACCACTGCCTGCCTGCCCAGTAAGGCTGACCAGGGAGGCTGTTTTACTCTCTGTTCTTCAGGCAAGGTATTATTATTATTATTATTATTATTAAAATACAAATGATATGCCACTATAATGGAGGGGCCAGGATCTCATGTTCCTAGAGGCCATGGACTCTCTGTAATAAGTAGAGGGCACTTCACACTGCCAATGTCACATAATAGACTTGTCCAACATTCAAGCAAACAGTTGTGCTGGAGTCAGACCTGGGGCCACCCAGACTTGTCAGTCAGTCTCCTTTGGGGAGAAAGGAAAACGTGATTCCATAGATAACAGCGAGGCTGCATCTGACTCCACTAGGTCCTGCTGGGTTTTAGGCCAGTGTCTATGCCCTCCTCAGATTTTACAGGGCACTCAAACATGAAGCCACCTTGTCGTGGACTCTCCCAACAAGCAGACTCCCCTTTTTCTGCTACTATGGAAACCCTTGAATTTCAGATGAAAAGACCTCATAAAAAATGAGTTCTCATTTCAAGATGTCACTAGTAGGCCTAAGGACTTGATAACAAGTAGCCTGTCAGGTTGGCCTATCTCCTGCCTGCATCTGTGGTGACACTGGTAGCAGGGTGGTAATAACCCAGGAGTCTTGGGTCCTGGTTCTGGGAGCTGGTGTTATCCGTTCATCTTGTCATAGTGCCTGATCTCCTCTATCTGTAGGTCACTATCAGATGGGATTAGGGCCCACCCTAACAATCTCACTCTGAGGTTAGTCTCTGAACATAGTCCCTTCCTGAGGTTCTGGGAGTTAAGGCATCAACATTTGAATTCTGGGTGACATAATTCAGTCATACCAGCCTGCTTACATGTCATTATCTAAAGTCCACTCTCCATCTGAGAGAGAGAGAGAGCCCAGAAATTATTGACTAAAATGGGCATCAAGAAGAAGTTTGCCCTCTGCTGACTCTCCGGTGGGTGTGGAGAGGTGTCCACATGGAGACAGGGGCTCCCCCACCTCTGTTGTCCTCTGTCCTAAGGGAGGTGAAGTAGGGCTCTCCTTAGTGGACCCTAGAAATGGCAAAGAGAATCCCAAGTTCCCTATAGCTCTTTTCCTTCATCTCCCTTGCGTGTATGGAAGGCTCATGCAGGCGCGTCGGCAGTTCCTCTTTGTACTGGGAACCGACTACCTGCCCCACTTTCCCATCGCCTAATCACAACAACAGTTACCGTACTGAATGCCTGGCATGTCTCATGTCAGCGTGCTGCTATGATCTCAATATAATGTTTAACAGCCTTTCTACCACAATTCAGGTAGGTTGTTATCACAACCCTTATGTACAGGAAGGAAAAGAAAGATGTCAGGAAGGCTAACGGAACATAGCCAGGGAGTAGAGGAATCCAAAGCCCAACATAAGCTCTAGGTGACATACATTATTGTAATAACTGGAGGGATTTGAGTGTGGAGTTGGGAGATAGTGATGCGGTATTGCTGCTGCGCACCCTGAGTGCGGTCCTGGCATTACGGTCATAGAGGAGAATATCATTGTTCCTGGGAGACACGTGCGGGACTGCTCAGGCGGGAAAGGCCCCAGCAGCTGATTAAATACTCAACTAGTTCATTTCGCAAACTAACGCAGGCACAAGCGTGGGGGCGGGCACGCACAAATGCGCGATGGATAAGTGATTTTTAAAATCCTGAGTGTTTCTTGTCTGCTTATCGTAATTTTTCCATAGTTTGAAATTTTCCATAATATAAACATTGTATGGATCCAGGCATGGTAGTGCCTACCCACAATCCTGCCACCGAGGGTAGAAATGGGAGAATTGTGAGCGGCAGGCTGGTCTGTGTTACATAGCATGGTCAAGGCCGTCTTGAGTGACCAGTGAGACACTGGCTTAAAAGGACCCAGGGGCACAGCTGCAGCACAGCGCTAGAGTACTCTCCTAGCACAAGCGAGGTCTTCGCGGCACCTCAGGGTAGAGACAGGAAGTTGGAAGGTGAAAGAACCTTGCACGAATTGTGTCAGATTCATACAAGTAATGCCACACAGCACGGCTGTAACTGCTTCTCCTAGGTTCTGACATGTCATGTACACTCTCCTCATTTTGGCAGTGGGACTGTGTCTTCTGTAACATACCAGTCAGCTGTCCTACTGCCCGGGAATCTGCTGGGCCAATGCAGAGCCTAGCTCCCTTGTAATGGGGTCTCCAGCTTACCCCTGGGAGATATTCCCAAACGCGAATTTAAGGTTTAGCACGTGGAACATCGCCTGGATAGTCAGGGCTTCAAACAAGCGAACCACTTTGAGGTTCTAAGAAGGTGCTCAATGCTGCAGTGGGACCTAATTCCATTTAAAATTGATCATTGTTAATCTCAAATTGAAATATAATTTGGTGTTCTGTATTTAACCTACCAATATTCTATCTGTGCTCCAGTACCCCACATACTAGATAGAGGTCATGGTCTCCTATGAAGACCGAAGTTTAGGAGCAGAATAGAATATTAGACATTCCCCCGCCCCATGACCCTGGGTTTTACATGTCCTAACAGCTGGCTTCACACCAAGGGATGGGCAGGTATGGGAAGAACAATGCCCCCGAAGCTTGTGAAGGTCTGGTTGACCCTTGCCCTGTGACATAACCACAGATGTGCTGGTGGGCTGTACATCTCACCTTCTGCTTTGTTCCTCTTGGCCAGGTCATTGGCCCCAGCTGTGACAGTCTCTCATACAGCCAGAGCAGATATGGAGTTGACCTGGTGGAGTTTCAGTCCTAGCACTACCACACCATTTGTATACATTCTCATCTGTATAATACAGATAGTAACAGTATCCTTCTTATAGAGGAATAACGGGGCCAATATTTGCCAAGTGCTTAGGGTGATGCCCAGTGCCCAGTAAGCCCTTTATAAGCATTTGCCAAATAAACAAAGCACTCACTGGTAGAGAAAGTTAGGATTGTGGGGAAGGCCTATTGGTCTGGGATCCCCCAGGGACTTTAGCAGCAATGACCTGGAGTGTCTTTGGTGACTTGGGCTTAGTTCTCTGGGTTCATTTCATGCTGGGTACTTGGAGTGAAGTCAAGAAGGGAATATAAAGGCAGAAAGGGTAGCAGCCTGCAGGAGTGACTGTATTCCCTGACCAGCTGGTTATCGCTGTTTGGGAAGGGGTGTCGAGTCCTAAGGAAGACGGCTCAGGGTGGCTTGCTCTGGCAGCAAAGCAGCCCCTTGACTATCCACTGTTGTGAACTAGATTTGTGGTGTCTCCTCTGACCTTTGAGGCTTCTTCTCCCACGCCCAGTGCCTCCTTTCTTCTTTAGCTTTGTATCTAGTCTCATGACATCCCCCTCTGCTCTCACTTAAATTCCTTCACCTATTTTTGTCTCAAAAGGAAACCATCACTCACATAGTGTCTAGTGTTACAGTGGGAGAGGTTGGCTGGATCTTCAGTCAGCCACACAAGAAAACATCTCTGAGCCTGGCCATCTCAGAGAAGACTTCAGGTGCTGGCACAGGGTGCCACAGTGACTCACAGCAGTAGGTCCTTGAGAGATGGGACTTAACCTAAGAGCTGGCTTCCCAAAGTACAATGCCACATCAAATTACCACATCTCTTGTAGGCAAATGAGTGAAAGGTCAAACTATTGAATCACAGCGAGAAGCGCCAGCTGTATCTTACAGTAAGTCACGCTAGTCCTTGGTAGCCTGAGCCACGCATCTTGACACCCGGGATCCACCTACCACTGGCCTGCAGCCGGAAACAAAGGGCAGAGGAGATGAACCGGATGGGTCAGGGCACAAAGGGACCCTCAGGTTCTCAGAACTTGCTTGGAAGGATAACATTAAAACAGAGGTGCTGATACAGCAGAATGGCCATGACGAACACCTCAATAATTTTCATTTTAAAAAATCCATTTATTTATTACTACTGCATGTGTGAGTGCATGCTATTTGTATAAGTACAAGCACACATGTCATGGCATGCGTGTGCAGGTCAGAGGACAATGTTCAGAGGTCAGTTGTCTCCCATCACCCAGGGATTGAACTCAGGTTATCAGTTTCGGTGGTCATCACCTTTACCCACTGAGCCATCTCACATTAGCCCTAAAGTAATTTTTCTTAGTAGCAACTCATTTTCTGTCTGTCCTTTTCTGAATTTCCCTAGCTCCTGTGTGAAATTTTTGGTTTGGATGTCAAAGGTCACATGACACGAGGTGGCATGATGATTTGAAGGGCAGAAGCCATTTGTTTCTTTATTATCTCCAAAGAGGAAAGGATAATTTTTTTAACTTGACAAAATATTTTTACCAAAATAATGACGTCAAGCAATAATGTCAAAATGTCATGCCCCAGCTTGGCAGATTCTAGGGTCTCAGACGGTGCTGGTGGTTATTATGTAAACTCAAAATTAAAATACAACAGAGCGAAGAAAAGAAAAGCTAAGAAAATAGCAGATTGCTCTGACATTGCATATGTGTGCATACGTGGGCTCCCTCCTCTTTCTTCCTTTGTTCCTTCCTTCTTTTCTCTCTCTGTCTTTTTCTCTCTTACGAACTTAAATACTGAGGGTAATTTGAGGTTGGCCAATTACGCATGCATTGGTAATAATGACAACTTTGGTTTAGTACTGAGAAGCTAAGGCTTTGTTTTTTCCAGACTAGACTATGCCTTCTGATACTCCATGTGTGCTTTCTATGAGCTTCTATTCCGTGGAGAAACAAGTTGAGATGGATTGTCACAGGGTTCAGGACACATCAGAATACAGAAGTTACTCTTTCCAGAACATGTTTTGACCAGAGCTTAATTCAGTCTGGGGGAACTGAAAATCGGCTTTTTGCCTACAATGTGTATTTGACAACACTTTGGGTTTTAACATGAACCCGTGTAATGCAGGCACAACTACATCTGGCAGCATATTAATGTCACTGAAAGTGTGTTTTATTTATAGAAATCACCATCTCCCCCGTTCCCAGTCAGAAGTCCATACACAGTAATTAAGCCATTATAAAAACACAATAGGACATAACATAATAGAACCATCCTGCTGTCAAGGCACACTGAGTTGGGGAAGCCGGGGAGCACAAAAGAACACAACTCATCCAATTTAGTCCTGCTGTGGAAATGTCACAAACCAGTACCCTCTAATAGGTAAGTAGGAGAAAAAGTAATTTCCACAGACAACTGGGCATTGAGTCTTAATTTTCAGAAAATGGACACCCAGCCAGCAAGCTGACCAACCAACCCACCAACATTAGCCAATTACCAGAGAGCAGTGGGCCCGAGGAGCAGTACTCAAGGGGTTTGCAGTCATTTTGAGAAACAGGGTAAAAGCAAAAATGGGCTGCAGCAATAGCCCAAGAGATGCTACAGGAGGTGGGATTAAGCAAACATCACCGAGGGGGCATTCTGTAAAAGCAGAGGGGAAGCTGCTGTGTGGCTGTAGAGGCCGTGGACGGCTGTGTGAGGAGGCAAACTGGAAGCTCTTAGAGAAACAGAAAGGATGAGAGTAAAATATTGGGAAGCCAAACATTCAAGAAAACACATGCAAATATTTGGAGAAACAGTTTCCAAAATAAAATGATAGTTAAATTATGAGCTCATTGTTTTCCTTTTAAGAATAATGTTCTGACGGGATGCAGTAAAAAAATGAAGGGGTGGTAGGATGTCTCAGTGGGTAAGGTCGCTTGTTGCCAAGGCTGACAACCCGAGTATAATTCCATTTGGAATCTACATGGTGAAAGAATAGATATAACTCCTCTGATCTCCACACGTACACTATGACATGAGTGAGCCTTCACACACACACACACACACACACACACACACAATTGTAACAAACTTTTTAAAATAAAGATATGTAAAGTGTTTATAATATGATACAATTTTTTAAAATTCACATGTAGAAGAGAAAAAAGACTAGAAAAAATATCAAATTTTATACATTAAAATAGCCACACATTTTAATATAATACATACACACAAACATACATGTGCATACACCTTCCAGCAGGATAGATTGAAGCTAGGCCTTCATACATGCTAGGCAAGTCCTTTCCCCCAGTCAAACTTGTAGTAGCTTTTTAAGTGGATATTGAGAATGTGGTCATTTTATTTTTCCTTTTGTCACTTTGTTTTCTAATTCTTATGTAAATAATATCTAAACAATGAAGCAACAAACAAAACCCACACAAACAAACTTAAAAGGCATTTTTTTTAATGACACCCAGATATAAATTTATATCGTACCATTATTCATCTATAGATTTCTGGACAGAATGTTTTAAGATTTGTCCGTGTTATCTGTGCAAACTCAGTTAGTTGTGTTCCTGAAAACTGAAGTCTTGCTCACCAGTGAGGTTGCATTTTTATTCTCTCAGGAGTTAACTAAAGCCAAATAAGGTCAGAAGGGTGGGGCCCTAATCTAGTGATGCCCTAGAAACAGAGGAGGCCCTAGACTGGGCATGGCCTAGAGGGACACAGAAGGCAACAATTTGCAAACTAAGGGGGTGGGGAAAACTAAGCCTGCCAACATTTTGGTTTTCTAGCCTCTGGTACTTTGAGAAAATGTTTCTTTTGTTTAAGCAACTCAGTTTCTGGTATTTTGTTAGAGTGGTGCTAGCAGACACTGTTTTTGCCCATAATTTTTTTTGCCAAAATATTTTTTTATTAAATTATTTTTGCTAAAATAATTCATGGCGTTTGTGTCCTAGAATGAACTGCTCAATCCACTGATGTCTCTTATTTTTGTCTTTTCTTTTGGTGAGCATCATTGGAGTATCAGCCACGGGAAAATCTTGGGCCGTCACCCACAGAAGCAGTAGACTGTGCAAGAGAGACCACGGAGGCCTTCTGTGTTAATCTGGTGTTTTTTCTCTTTCTTTTTAATTTTTTTTGTGTTAGGCTGTTTTGTTTGTTTGTTTGTGGCTATGATAAATATTTGAGAGCAGATTTATTTTGACTTGTAGTTTCAAAAACTTCAGTCCATAGAACATGACTTCATTGTTTCTCAACCTGTGGCGAAGCGGTCCACTATGGCAGAGGACATGGTGGGGCAGAGAGGTTCGCTCCCTAACAGCCAGGAAGCAGAAAGAGCAAGGGGCCTGTGAGAAACATACCCTCTGTATACCCACACCCAGTGATCATCTGTGTCTTCACATCTAGTATTCCTTTCAGGGAGTTTGTCAATGAATTTGTCCACTGATGAAGTATGTTTATCATCCAATCACCTTCAGTGATTGGATCCATCTGTTGTGGGGACCAAACATTCAATACATGAGCCCTTCTGGGACCCTTCATATACAAACCTGCCCTCCATCCAGGGCTGATGAGTACTGCTGGTCCCCAAAAGGGTGGTACAGGGAGAATATCCTGTGTACTTCTAAGGGTCTGATCAGGTCTTCCTTCACGGTGATGACTTGCTCTCCAGCTTCTGAGCTTGTATCTGGCTGGCATCCCTTTCCTGCCTGCCCTTCTTGAAAACTGCCCCTCCCCCCCAAGACATCCTGTTACCCAAGAGCACTACCCACTTGCAGGAAGCTGTGCATCATGATGGAGTAATGGACACAGGTAAGATTTTACCTCCTGGCCCACCGTGCCATTTCTGGAAGGCCAGCTCAGCTCCAGAGCCTTCTGCACCCTTCTCTCTGGTGTGCTCTGCTCTTAGTTAGCTACATGTATTTGAAACAGCAGCATAGGCACGTTTCATGTGGCCCTAAGCAGTAGCTTTATATTAGCACTTTACAGCATAGAATGTCAACCCTGGAAAGCCCCTCATAAGTAATACCGTTTAAGAATGACCATGTTGTGACTTGCTTAGATTAACATTGGTTATCAGAGAGATCTTATGACCAGGACTGAATAATAGGAGTGTAGGCATTAGCTCTGGGTATCACATGAAGGTGTAGGGTGGGGACTGGTAGCTGCCACCTCAGCATCCTTGATGGTTCCATTCCCTCCCTTTGCAAGACAGACCTGGTTTAAGGCAGGACTTGTCCAAAGTTGTATGGCAGCGAGAGAACCAACTGGAATCTGTAAGTCCCACTGAACAGCCTGGTCTCTGTCGTGGCAAGCATTGTATTTAATTTCACTTCTGAATCTTGTCTGTTCCATCCCTGGTCTGCTGGAGCGCATAGGTTTGGAATCACATTCAAGTCCCCACTCCTTCTACCTTCATTGTTGTGTGTGAGCATGATTCCTGGGGCCAAGTCTGTAGAATTAGTTTCTGCTTCCTCCATGTCTAGCTCACACAGTGTCCTCCCAAAGATGGCACTGCTTCGTGCGTGAGTAAAGTATATGCATTTATTTCTGTTCATGCACAACTGTGCCACTTACATAAGCATTGCCATTGCATGGCCATAGGGACTTAGTGTGTGGCATCGGGATTGTACATTTTTTTTTCACAAGGTTTCTCTGTATAACAGTTCTGATTGTCCTGGAATTCACTCTGTAGACCAGGCTGGCCTCGAACTTACAGAGATCCTCCTGCCTTTGCTTTCCAAGTGCTGGTATTAAAGGCGTGCACCATCACCACCCTGCAGGATTGTAGATTTTAAGACGAGGCCCCTACCCGGGCACTCTAAGTGAGCTCAGCCTAGGCACACAGGACCTTGGAAAGGTAAGACGAGGAGGCAGAAAGTTCAGGGCGTCACAGTGACAGAGAAGCAGCAGCTTGAATCGTGGGAAGGGCTTGGCCCGTCATGGCTTAGGAGGAGAAGAAAGACTATGGGGCCTTTAGAAGCTGGCCTGCGGATGGAAGCCAGCAAGGAAACAGGAACCCCAATCCCACAAATACACGTCTGAAATCCATCACCAAACTGAAAAACCAGGTTCTGCCCTGGAGGTCACAGGAAGGAACAACCTCCTGACACCTGGATTTTGGTCGGGTGAAATTTTCACGGGTTTCTGAGTTTCAAAAACATGATTGAGAAGTGTGTTCTATTTTAAACCATTGTTCATATGATGACTTGCAGTATGTTGGCCCACAAGCCAACAGGATTCTTCTCTGGCTGCCTACCGCTCTGTCACAGAAACCAATAAGCCCTTTTCTTCACTCAAATGTGCTTTAGCTGATCTGTTGCTAATAAATTAGCCAAATTTGCTTCAGCCCCTTCAAAACAGCACTCCCTGGTCTTCCAAACTTTATTCACTTCTTGTATTTACCCACGTCTCCTTGAGAGACTCGGTACCCAGGTGCAAATGAGATGACACAGATAATATGGGCAGTGGCAAAACCTAAAGGAAACAGAATACACACTTAGGGGATACTAATAGGCAAAGATAGGTGCGTATTTGGGGTGTGGGAGAAGTGTACGAGGATGGAGGAGTGGGTGTGGTGGCGCCATGGCAACCCTGGCATTGAGAGAAAAGCCTGTGTATGTGCATGGGGAGCCGTGTGGAAGATGGCAGGGTGGAGAGAATCCTTAGCTCTTCCTAGGAACTCATCTAAGACCTCACAGAACCTTCCCTCAGCCTTGAGTATTGTGCTCGACACCACGTCACAGCAACTGTTCTCATAACAGGTAGATCAACAGTGGACCCAGCTCAGAGCAGGACACCTGCTACTGACTGAGCTCATGGAGTGCCAGCTCTGAGGACCTCCAGCCCAAAGCCAGACGGCAGGGGGACACTCAGCTAGACAATGATGTCCCATGCAAGGACAGGGACAGCATTCCCACAGCCTTCTTAAACATCCCAAGGTAGGAAGAGGAATGCAGCGGAGCAGACACAATGAACAATCTCCGTATGTAGCTGCTTATTGTTAGGTCTGGCATCCTCCCAAGTATTCATATTTCTTCGTTGTCAGCAGTTTAGTCCGGGACAATAGGGAAAGCAGTTCTTTTAGCGTCTCCTAAACTTTTGGCACGGAGAAGAATAGCTTTTGAAGTTGAACTTGAATGGTCTTACCTTATTTGCCCTGACCCTGAGCAGCACTGGGTGAGCTAGCGAGGAATCTAGAACACAGGCATGGAAACTCCGTGTTTACGAGATGAGAGCTGAGCTTCCACTCTCCCTGAGTCACAGCCTGCAGTGGTGATTTAGCCAGTGTGGGAGGGGAGCACTCTGTCAACGTGAGAACCGCCTTCTCAAATTGGGAATTTTAACCAAACTCTCAAACCCCAGTCTCAGTCTTGAGAGTTTATTTTCTCTTGGAAAATGTCTGGATTTTTTTTTTCCTGTAAGAAGGGAAGAAAAAGCTAAGTGTAGAGATGACAGGTTTACTTCGATATGAATTTGCTGGTGGATTTTTTTTTCTGAGCTTAGTGCCAAAAAGTTCTGCAATTTACTGAATAAATGTTCCTGAAATTAGACGGGTAGATAATTGAGAGCAAACTGCCTGGGTTATTTGGCAGTGGTGGTACTGCCCTTCTGGGAACATGGGTCCCTCCCTTCTGGGCCAATGCTCCTGGGCAAGTTGATGATTCTGAGCACAGCTGTTCAACTCTCTTATTCTCAGCGTAGGGTTTCCTTCTATTTGGGTAAGATGGGCAAGGATTTATTTTGATGGTGTCACTCACAAAAAACCTATACAGAATTGAAGTTATATGGCCCCAAAGAGAGGTGTGCATAGCTAGGAAAAACAACCAAAACCATGCCTGTGTCAGGGCAAGCTTTGCATCTTGGAAGGAGCTCTCTGAAGGCTGGAGAGGTGTCTCAGTTGTTAAGGGTACTTACCGCTCTTGCAGAGGACACTGTTCCTGTACCCAGCGCCCGTCTGGAGTTTACAGTCGCCTGTAACCCAGTTCCAGAAGATGTAGTGGCTTCTTCTGTACTCCCAAACTCCTGCATGCACGTGATACACATAAACTCTGGCTTACATAATAATACTAACAAATAATGATAATAAATAATAATAGCAATAATAATTTTCTAAAAGAAGAAAAAAAATAAATGAGCTCTCTGGAGTTTCCTCTTCTGGCCTTTGTGCACTCTGATCCATGACTGTCTTACCATCTGGCTTCTTCTAGTTTTGATTGGTATCAGCCTCTTGCAGGTGTTATCTAGACGCCAAGAAAAGGCCATGAAATTATATTTCATCACAGAAAATGGCTTCTCTCTAAAGCCTTTACAGAACATGGCTCGCTCAAGTAATATGCACAAAGTTTTCTTAACTCTGCTTGTTCATTTGCATGAAGGGGGACTAAACTGGGACTTTATACCATCATTGATTAACACTAAAAACCTTGTTTGATATCCACATAACACCAGCTCTAATTAAAGGCCCTGGGATAAACGGTAACCAGTCACATCAGGAAGAGCACAGGGAAGGTGACCTCCCTTGAGATGCCAGCTTCTTCCTCGTGGTTGACCCGTATCACAGCCTCTGAGTTTGAGAGACTGCTTTCTGGATTGTGGTACCAGGCTTCCCTCCACAGCGTCTTATGGTAGAGACAGTTAATGGCTCCACATTGCCATAGGAGCAAGAACAGGATCCATACTGATCTCCAAGGAAGGGGAGGCTTTCTGATCATGTATTGTGAGCAAGAAACACCATGGGGAAGTTCCAGCAACTGAAGGCAGGCTGGCTGTGAAGAGGCACAGCCCCCAGTGGATAATCTTCCCTCCTGACTGACATGGTAATGACGTCTGGGAGTGGGATAAGCCAGTCGATGAATTTCCTCTTCGAACTTCTCTGGGAAGTGGTTCTGAGACTTTGAAAATCTTCAAAGACCACAGCCCATGAAATCAATAGTTGGTTTTTTTCCCCTCCCGTGTTGCCAGAATTAATGCAAGGATTCAGCTTGGAGAGGAGTAGGAAAATTCTCCTAACAAAGACCTAGACAGACAGTGGAAGGGTGCATGAGACGGGAAAGCCAGAGTCTGTTCTGAAAATGCTGTGGGACCCATGAGGATCAACTTTGGTTATGTCAGGGGGCAGCAGGAAGGAGGGGCCAAAGCGGGCTTTTGGAGTTAGGGTCAGAGAAGGAAAGAAAAGGACCGGATAAAAGTCTGTCATGTGGAAGTTAGGCAGCAATAAAATGCCCTGAACTGCTTCATCTCTGTGCACGTCCTGAATGCTAGTTTCGAAGTCACAGCAGCAATACTAAAGACATAATACTTAGTGGGTATCAGATATTATGAGTTTGCATAGAGTATCATGACTTAAAACCCTGACTATATATTCTGTGTGATTTGGTCAACAGCCCCTCTCCTTTTAAGAAGAGAACACAGACTCAGAGAAGTCAGTTAACTTGCTCAAGAAACCCCATTTCACTACGACAAGGATTGGGAGGTAGATTTGGGTCTACCTAACTCTAACACCTCCCTTTGAATGACCTTTTGTCCCCTTGATCTCTTGTTTTGGTTTGGAAGACCCAAAGAAGAACCTGATCGACCCAGATTCTGGAAGAGTCTAACACACTTGGGGGTATTCTTATGCTTCCGGTTTTCAGAGTCCTCAGTTTTATATGGCAAAGTGAGCAGAGGCTGCTTCCAGTTGTCAGGCACTGATGATGAGGCTGCTCCATTTGGTCCTCTGCCAGGGCTGGGGGACTCTGCTGAGCTCTGCTCAATGAGAGGTCTGGATGCTTCTCTCTCTCAGTTGTGATGGTTCCTCCATCCGTCTGCCTCCACTGGCACTTGAATTGCTAACAGGAAACCCAAAGAGAAACCATGCTTCCAGGCAAAGGAAAAGCACACCCCTTGAGTCAGTGGAACTCTGAGAACAGGAACAAGAAGTAGCCAAGCCAGTACCGTGTTTGCCTGGGAATCGCTGAGCCCAAGGCCTCCTGTCTTTGTGAGTGGATTGTGAATTGTCAGCCTCTTATATGATGCCAGCTAAACCTGCGACAATACAGGGTAAACAGCTGACTAGACACATCTGGGATGAGAAGATTCAGCTCCCAGACAGCACCCAGCTGTGGCCATGATCTCTGAAGGCAAAGAAGTCATGCTTTTGATATCGGACCCCTGAATGCTCACACCTCATCTCCTCACCCACTGTAGGGAGAGCTACATGGCAGACTCTGACCACTGTGTTGGCAGCACTTGCAGAGAGATCATCTTGGGTCTTGTGACTGCTATAGAATCACTCACAAGGAAGGTGGTTGCTCTGAGTGAGTGGGCAGTGTGGCCTCTTCTCTTCGGGTTGTTCATAAGGATGCTAAGCAATGCTAAGCAGACAAGCAACCGGAAGACTCTAGCTCATCTTTTGACTGAGGTATCAGGAGTGACAGATTGCTCCTGCTTTTCACTGGAAGAGACTGGACTGGATATTCTTTTCTCTCGTTTCTCTTTCTCTCTTCTTTCTTTCTTTCTTTCTTTCTTTCTTTCTTTCTTTCTTTCTTTCTTTCTTTCTTTCTTTCTTCCTTCTTTCCTTCCTTCCTTCCTTTCTTTCTCTCTCTTTCTTTCTTCCTTACTCCCACTCCATTCTGTTCTTATTTCTCTTTCTTGTTTTTATTCTTTTTTTTTTTGTGGCGCTGGGAATCAAACTGACAACAGACTCCAACATTCTACTATCTCCTCCTATTACATTCTTTTTACTTGAATTACAAAATCATGGGATCCCAAGTAGCTTTTTGTCCTGAATATCTCAGTCTGGTTAAGGCTGTGCACCCTGTTTCTTCGTCCCCATCACTCTACTACTTGTTTAAACCCTTCTAGCCCCAACATTCTTCTCTGAACTTTCCGTTCTGTCAGTGGCCTGTTTCTAGCTTTCTGCTTTCCACATGTACTACATGTTAAATGTATGAAAGATTTGGATCTAGGACCTTCATATGAGAGGGAACATGTGACATTTGTCTTGGGGTCTGGGTGACCTCACTCAATACAGTTTTTTTTAGTTTTATAGTTTACCTGAACGTTTCATGATTTCACTTTTCTTTATAGCTGAGTAAAATTCCATGTGTTTATGCACCACATCTTCATTATCCAGTCATCCGTTGATGGACATCTTTATCGGTTCCATTTTTGAGCTATTGTGTATATAGCAAGAATGAGCATGCGTGTGCAAGCGTCTCTGTTTTAAGATACAAAGTTCTTTGGGTATCTGCCCAAGAATGATGTAGTTGGGTCACATGACTTTTCTATTCTTAAGTTTTGTTTTGTTCTGTTTTCTTGATTTTCAAGAGAAGATTTCTCTCTGTATCTTTGGAGCCTGTCCTGGAACTTGCTCTGTAGACCAGGCTGGCCTGGAACTCATAGAGATCCACCTGCTTCTGCCTCCAAAGTGGTGGGATTAAAGGTACGTATAACCACTGCCCAGTTATTCCTAAAGTTTTGGAATTTAGAAGCCTGCAGACCAATTTTCCCAGTGGCTGCCCTAGTTTATACCCCAACCAACAGGCCACAGGGGTTCCCTTTCATCACCGTATCTATGCTGACAATTGTACTCTTCATGATAGCTATTCCGACTGGGTTGAGATGGCAGCTTTCGTCAGCATTACTTTGGTCACTAAGGGCACTGAATAGTTTTTGAAGTGTTCACTGCCATTTGTATTTCTTGTTTTGTGAACACCCTGTTCAGTTCCATAATCCATTTTTAAAATTGGGTTGTCTGGGTTTTTTATGTTTAGCTTTCTTTTTAGTTCTTAGTGTATTCTGGATGAATCTTCTGTCAGATGTATAGTTGGCAAAGATGGTTTCTCATTCTGTGAGCTTTTTCTTTACTTAATTGACTATTTTATTTTCTGTACATAGAAGCTTTTTGGTTTTGTGAGATTCTGTTGGTTGGTCGCTGGTCTTATTTCTCTAGTTATTGAGTCCTATTTAGAAATCTTCACCCATAAATCTAAGTTTAAGCATGCCCTCTATGTTATTTTTAGAATTTTTTTAAGTACTGGGTCTTATGATGGGGTCCATGATCCATTTGGAGCTGAGTTCTGTGTAAAATTAGAGATGAGGATTTAGTATCATTTTCCTGCATGTTGAAATCCAGGTTTCTCAGCTTTACGAGTTGAAGATCTGCCTTTATCCACGCATATTTTGACATCTTTGTCAAAGATTGGATATTTGTAGTTATGCAGGGTGATATCTAGGTCCTCTAATCTATTCCATTGATATAATGCCTGTTTTAGGTCAGTATTTTTTATGCACTTGCATTTTGATTATGATTGTCACTTCATATCACTTGTGGAGTTTCCCAGATGTGGACTAATCAATCTGTCCACAAATTTTACACATTCTGTATTTGGAACATTTCAAATGTCGTATTTTCAGAGTAGGAAGGTTCAGTCCGCAGAATAGAAAAGGAGCATGGAACAAGTTTTAATACAAGCTAAGACTACAGAGCAGGCTCTGTGGCTTCTGTGTCAAGGGTGCAATAAACACACTGGACCTCTGTGGGTATCCTTGCAACCGGCTGAGGTAGAGCCCACAAGACGGAGCGTGAGCAGTGAGAACAGAGATGAGAGAGTGGAGAGAGAGGTTGTTATACATGAGACTGGGAAGCCTTTGATGATCGGTGCAACCTGTCAGGCCACGGTCGTGTGGTGAAGGAAACTGCTCGCCTTATGGCAACCAGGCAGCAGAAAAGCGAAAGATTCGGGTCCCGTTTTCCACTTTAAGGTTATATCCCGATATCCTACCTCCACCCCAATGAAGTCCACCTACTGGTGGTTTCACTGCTTGGCAGCAGCATCCAGAACTGGGCACCAAGCCTTTAACATTTGGGCCTTTGAGGGCTCATTTAACTAAATCACAGAATCTACAATTTTGAATCAAAAGTAACATGCCCTGCTCCCTTTCTGTCTTTTATGAAACTTGACAGTTTGATAGGAAACTCTTTTAAAAGATGTTCCAGAATCTCCTAGCCTTTCGTATAGGGAATATTTGGAACTTTTTTATGGTTCCCAGAGATTCCTACGGCTTAGGTAAGCTGGGACCACCCTCCTAGTCACTTCTCTGCTCATATAGTGCTGACCTTGCTGTGTCTGATGCCTTCTGCCAAGCTTGCCCTCAACATCACACGCCTTACCAGCTTTATCTGTCTTCCCACACAGCATCCTATAGCTCAGCTTTCAGCATACATATCATCTTGCGACAACACTGTGAGACACCCAATGTTGAGTGCAAGACATTGAGAACTCCGTTCTCATAGACCAATTAATCACCACGGCAGACCTGGGGACATGTTGTGCTACTCCCGACAGAGAGCACAGGGCTTCGGTGTGCAGTCATCAATCTCTACATACTTACAGACTTGAAAGTGGAGCCGGGATTGGAACCCACCATCCAGTACCAGCCCTGCTTCCTTGGCAGTAAAAAGTACTGCGTGTTGGGTCAGGGTTGGGCAAGGAGATTGCTCTAGCGCTTGACGGAGACAAAGCAAGATGGGCGCTTTTGTCTACACTGCCACCAGTACTTACCTAGTAGAGAGAACAGTGAGAAAAAGCACCCAAGTAGCCACAAAAACCTTCAGAATAGCTTGCAGCGAGCAAGGAAACTAGAGATGTGCTGAGCTCAGGCCAAGCCTTCCATTTCCACACACTTGCTTCGTGGCCTGAGAGTCAGTTTTTTGTGCTTCTAGGAGAAAATGCATTCTGTCCTACAATGAATAACAGTGATAGTAGTTAGCTGTGCAGTTAATAACAATAACAATGACAGATACCTGTATGTCAAATGCTACTCTTAGCTTTTTATGCATATCTAGCTCCCTAGGCTTCGCATCTACCGGCAGAACCTGTAGATTTTCCTCCCTATGGGTTGAGGAAACTAAGGCCAATGGGATCAGGGAGAATCTCTAAGCGCTCATGCCTAGAAAGTTGCAGAGCCATGACCCAAGCTCTGGTGGTCTTGCTGCAGTCCTTAGGACATCCTATGTCCCCACAGGGCAGGCAGCTTCCTCCCTTTCTAGGCAGCCCATACACGGTCGGGCTTTGTGTGACCTTCACCCACCTTCTGCCCTTACTCTCTCCTTCTTTCTCTCCTCCTTAATCTTACTTTCTTCCTTCAATCCTCAGGTATCCCCTGTTGCTTCAACCTCAGTGGCTAGCGCCAGGTACTGGGACCCTCCCCGGACTTCCGCTGGCACATGCGTACTCTCCGGGTATCCGCAGCTGCTCCCAAGCCGGGCATACAGGCTGCAGCAAGGCTGGAGTCGCCACCTTGCTATCAATTAAGCCCGTGCATCATAATTGTACATTTCTTCTCTGCTGAAAGCTGAATGATGAAGCTAATAGGGTTCATGCTGGGAACAGATGTTCTTCCGTCGGCCCAGATGCTCCGCGTGGCACCGAGCTGCTGGTGCTCATCACCAGTGAGATTCTCTTGTACTTTCATCTGAAGTGTTTCTGGTTGAAGGGTTCTTGGGAGGGCTGAAAAATCATGCTGTCCTTCCGTCGAGAACTGGGCACCAGTTTTGAGGGGGTGTGAAGTAGCCATCCTTGGCACTTTGAGATCCATCTGCTTTAGCGGGACACAATCCTGTTCCTATTTGAAAACTGTCTTGGTTCGCATTTTATAATTAAGCATTCAGATGCTTGCTTCTCTGGTTGTTTCTCCAGTTAATCTGGCAGCTAACAATTCTATTTTCCACTTTATTTTCTCATCTGTCTCTACTTGGAATACATGGAAGCCCTTCCTCCATCAAGGAACTTTAAAGACTGTGACTGTATCATTTATTCAATTAATATTCAGTGTGTGCCTTCTTTAATTTTTAAAAAAAGATTTGGTTATTTTTGTTTTATGTGTGTTCATATGTTTGGCCTGCATGTAGGTGCCATGTGTGTGCCTGGGGCCACACACCAGGTAGAGATCAGAATTGGAGTTATGGTGGCTGTGAGTCACTATGTGGGATCTGGCAACCCAACTTTGGTCCTCTGCATGAGCAGCAAGTGCTTCTAGAGACTGAGCTAGCCCTCCATCCATTTATTGTGTGCCTTCTGTGTGTGAAGATTTTCATTTTAATGGGACTCACATTCAGGCCAAGGGAGACAGGAAAAGTTACTAAACAATCTTGCTACTGCTCAGGGGAGTGTAACAGGGGAAAAACAAGACTTTAGGAGAGATAGAGAGACTAAGATCTTGCATAAGGTAGTCAAGGTATGTCTTCCTGAAGAAGCCTAAGCTATGATGGGAGGAAAACATTCTAGAAAGCAGGGCTGACAAGGGTGCTGTCTCTGGGGTGGGGAGGTATTGGAAAGTTAGAGGCTCGAGATAAAGGCCTCCAAGTCTGGGTTTGCTCAGCGCAGGAAGAAAGGTACAATGCAGTGTGGTCACAGAAATGGACAGGAATCACATGCTGTAAGGTTCTCGGGGTTCCTTCTCCTCCAGAAAAAGCAAGTCAGTAAAGGAAAATCTGACTCCAAATATCCCCTGCACTTTCTTGAGCTTGGGATTCTTTCTGGACCAACGAGTCCCACTAGTTTGTCAAATTTCCTTTCCTGGTGGTCTTTGGCTACACTTTCTCCTAAGGTCTAAGATGGGGAAAGACAGACTTCCACATATAGAGTGTAAATGGTTTGCTGTGAATCTGGCCTGCAGACTCAATGTGGGCTGAAATGGACCACAGAGAGAGGGGCATTAGTACCAGACTCTCCTTAGTCTTAGTGCCGTGTCGTCTGGAGAAAGAACTTGTGGCTTGCCTCGCATATGCATTCCAGAGATGAATGTATGCATTATCTTGTATTCTGTTTTGGGAGTCAGGGTCTCACCATGTAGCGCTGGCTGACCTAGAATTTGCTATGTAGATCAAGCTAGCCTCAGACTCAGAGATCTGCCTGCCTCTGCTTCCGAAGTACTGGAATGGTGCGGGAGAATTGTCTGTATTCTGTTTTAAATAAATGCTGATTGACCAGGCAGGAAGTATAGGCGGGAAAACCAGACAGGAAGTAGAGGCAGGGCAGGGAGAACAGGAGAATTCTGGGAGAAGGAAGCCCATTCCCCCCATTCCTGCCCAGATCATGGAACATGTGACCTGCCCCACTGAAAAAGGTGCTGAGCCAAGTGGCTAAGATAGAAAAGGATAATGGGCTAATATAAGTTTAAGAGCTAATACGAAGCTTGAGCTAATGGGCCAATCAGTTTTATAACTTATGTAGACCTTCTGTGTGATTCTTTGGGACCTAACGACTGTGGGAACCAGGCAGGACAGAAACCCCAACAAGCAGCCCCTCATCTTACACTGGAATTCACTGTGGGCCCCACCATACCCAGCTTTTAGTGAACTCTGTAACAATCCACCACCTTTCTCTTCATGGTCGTGACTGCACAATCATCTCCCCCTTGATGCTTTCCTTCCTGACCTACAGGTAAAGACTCCCTGAGAGAGCTTTTGTTCAGGTCCTTCATGTGTTGTCTTGTACAGTGTTGTAGGTTTACTCTTTTTACAAAGAATGTATTTTATTATATGTGTGTGGGTATGTGTATCTTAATGCAGGTTCTAGAGGTCTCAAATCCCCTGGAGTTGGAATCGCAGGTGGTCATGCGTCACCTAATGTGGGGGCTGAGAATCAAACTCGGGTCTTTTGAAAGAACGTTAAATGCTCATATCACAGAGCCATGTCTCCAGTCCTGGCTTGCTTTTCCTATATTCTCATTCGCATCCAAACCTTTCCATCATGCAAACGAGGTTCCCCAGAGACAGTGACTCCTCCCTTCTTACAGTTCAGCTCTCCTCAGGATCATTTGTAGAAGACTGGTGTCCCTCTGTCATTGTCTAATGCCCTAATAATCAATAGCAGATACTCTTGAACACTTACCTGGTCTTAGGCACCTTATTTTAAAAAGATCTACTCTCATAACAAACTTGAAGCCATCTTTTCAATTTATATGTGGAGAAATCAAGAATTAGAAGGCAGCAGTATTGCCTCAGGCAGGAGGATCTCTCTGAGTCTGAGACCAGCCTACAGAGTGAATTCCAGGACAGCCAAGGAGGATGCCCAGAGAAACCCTGTCACAAACAAACAAACAAACACATGAAAACAGCGAGACACACACAGCTAAAAGGTGTGTGTGATCGGAAGTCAGATCTTTCAGACTCTAGGGCACAAGAGTTTTGATCTTTCTATGCTCAGTCGATGTGCCTATCAGCTGTGCCTGAGGACTTTTGACCTGGAAGGAACTTGTTCTGTGTTATTCCTCCGATGTAAAAAAGCACAGCTTCAACCAGGGGCTAGTGGCTTGATAAGGTTTATGATGATACTTACCTTTCAAGATAGACTGAGCAAGAGGTAGGAAGCAGAAAATGACTTAGAATCAAATCACAGAGCGGGAATATTTGCTTTATCATTTGATGAGTAGCACTGCATTTCTTTCTTTATTAACCTGGAAAATATGGGCCAGTATAACTCTTATATAGCTTATAATGAGGGTAAGGCAAGAGACAGTATGTATAGTATAGAGTACCTCCTTTAGATAGTATTCACCTAAAGATATTATTATTACCTGCTATTCAAAGATGAAGTTCTACCAAAAGGAGCAATGTGAGTTGGGTTCTCTACTGAAGAAACACACCATCACCATACTAAGTAGGGACTCAATCACCAAAGGCTCTGTGTTCCATGGTTCTGCTTACATGGAATGACCAGAGCAGAAAACGGTACCAACAGGAAGTCAGGTGAGTAGTTCGTTGGAGTGAGGACGTTTATGGGGCATGGGAAGAGAGTACGATGGGGAGGCAGTTCAGGCAGTGAAGTGCCAAAAAGTTCTAATAATTCTGGCTGTAGTGATGGTTGCACAATGTTGCGAACATGCTAACCATTGAGTCATATTTCAGTAATCTTGTTCGGAGAGCAGCAGGTTTCACTGTGGCCATTTCACACACGCTTTGTTTGGGTCAGCCCTCTTTTCGACTCTCACATCTCTCTTGCTCACTCCTGCCCCTGGTTTCGAACACTCTTGATGGTTGTGTGCTAATCCCAGATGCATGCCAGCGTGTCTCCTTCCATCTCCCATGTATGCTGTTGCTGCCACGTCATAGGCTTTGAAGGTGAGTGAACCGTTGGGTGCTGGGGTTTTATCTCACTAGAGATTTTTTTGTTGTTGTTGAAAGCCAGTTTCTGGTGCTTGCTGTGAGAGAAGAACGAGTACCGCGCAGTCTGTCAAGTTAAACTGCGTATGTCTCCAAACAACACATACTCTTTGCTCTGTGAAAATACTCAGGAGAAAGTACTGATTCTGTTGTTGTTGTTAAAAATCTAAAGGCAAAGCAAACCCGGTAAGAAAAGTGAGACAGACAAAGAAGCAGAAATCCAGGAACAAAGTTGCAAGCCTATCCGACTCTGCCTCATGTCAGCAAAGCGTGCACAGGAGCTGTCTGTGGTCCGAATGAGGGCTCTACTACAATTAGCTCATACACACCTGTGGCTGCTCCATGAGGAAGGGACTTGACCTTGCTCTGTGGGCCCCAGATGTTTGAACGTTTATGAACTGAGGCACGGAGAGACAATGTGACAGTGTGGCTTTTGAGAAGTAAGCCATGGTGTCCACGACTCAATTTCCCGACCTAGTCAATAGCTCCAGGCATATAATTCCCAGTGTGGAAGAGCCATCAAATTATGAGAGTATAAGAAGATGGAGACTTAATGGGGGTCATAGATATGGTATGCTATTTCTGAGAAAGGAGATCTACGGAAAGGCCCGTCTTATATTAAGGACCTTAAAGAATGACTGTTGGGGTGTTGCTGCTGACTGAACCTGACCATGAAAGATGTGTCTACGTGACTCTTACATGGTCAGTGTGCTCAGCAGAAAGAGAAAGGAGTTGTTTTTTCCGGTATGACAGTAGTTTTAAAATCCTTGGTAGTACCCTGAAGTTTATAGAGAGCTCCTATGGCGGTAGCTGGCTCCATTTTTTAAACAGCATAGAGCAGACTTAGAGCGAATGAGCAGTTTCAAGGCTACATAGCCAAGGCAGAGGGCTAGACCTAAGCACAGGTGTCTTCTCCTGGGTGCATGAGCTCAGGTTTCTAGGCTTAATAATTCACTTTTCAAGAGATCATGGACTTGTTAGCTGAAGAGAGCATTACTGCAGAAGACACATGGCAATTGTGGGCCATGCCAGTCAGGATTTCAGATATTTGAACTCTTAGCTGGCATCACAAGGGGGTTTGTAGCCACTAGTTAAGGAGGCTGGCACTCACTGAGTGTCAGGAGGAAGCGTAGCACTGTGGAGGGGCTCCGGCATAGCATCAGGTGTTAGAACATAGAAGATATACTAGCCATTGTATTGAAAGGATACAGGTTTTCGGTTCGATGGACATTGTATTGAAATAACTTTGAAAGGACACAGTTCTTTCAAGTTCAATGGGCAAAGGTCATGTCCAAGAAGCAAGAATTCAGAAACTGGAGACCATTCACCAGAGTCTAGATCAGTGATTCTCAACCTGTGGCTTCCGACCCCTTTGGAGATGAATGACCCTTTCACAGGGGTCACACATCAGACATCCTGCATTTACATGTTGATTCATAACAATAGCAAAATAACAGTTATGAGGTAGCAATGGAAATAATTTTTTGGTTGGGGGTCACCACAACATGAGGAACTGTATTAAAGGGTCACAGCATTAGGAGGGTTGAGAACCACTGCTCTAGGTGCTTAGATAGAACTTAGAAAGCTAAGCCAAAAGCCCACTGGTGACTATCACTAAGCAGTCTGAAGAGCAGTGGTTAAAAGATCTCCTTGTGTCAGACTGGGTAATGAAAACAACCGAGAGGGTACAAACGCCTGTAAAATCAAGCTGTAAGTACTTACAAAACAGGAACCTGGTTACTTTTGTTTCTAAGTAGGGTTTTCTTTTCTTTCTTTCTTTCTTTCTTTCTTTCTTTCTTTTTTTTTTTTTTTTTATTTTTCGAGACAGGGTTTCTCTGTGGCTTTGGAGCCTGCGCTGGAACTAGCTCTTGTAGACCAGGCTGGTCTCGAACTCACAGA
Organism: Dicrostonyx torquatus; assembly: GCA_028555095.1. NCBI lineage: Eukaryota > Metazoa > Chordata > Mammalia > Rodentia > Cricetidae > Dicrostonyx > Dicrostonyx torquatus. The sequence continues at coordinate 2,076,273 of JAQHUG010000104.1, read as the reverse complement.
GATCTGCCTGCCTCTGCCTCCTGAGGGCTGGGATTAAAGGCGTGTGCCACCACCGCCCGGCCTCTAAGTAGGGTTTTCCAAATAGCCCAGACTGCCCTTGAAACTACTTCCCAGATGTTGGGATCATGGTGTAAACTACCATACCCAGCTTCTGGGTGGCTCTTTAAACCATGTGCTGCTGCCCCGTCCTTTGCCTCTGCAGATCTAAGGATGCTTCAGGCAGGCTCAGATGTTCACGGACAGCCACAAATAGTCTGCAGGATCTTATTTAGAATATCCCTAACTGCAAAGTCATAAACTGTATCATATCGAGGTTCTTCTTTTATAGTTTGCTTGCCATCCCTGGGTAGTGACTATTGGGTTATGTTTTCTGATTAGTCCAATCATGCATCCAAAACTGGGGCAAGTTGGAATTGCTCGTTTAATATCTGTTTTGGGGTAATCATCTCTTGATACGGCTGTGGCAATGATTGCTTAGTCATGCACGCCCTTTTTTTGCTATTCTCCTCAATTTCCATCTACACCTCTGTTATGATCATGGAGTCTCTACACTATTCATTCCGTATTTTCTGAGAGCCCTGGTGGTACGGGAGAGGGGGACTAAGTAGAATATGACAAGTAAATTGCCACTGAAGCCCATGGAAGGCGTGGTGCTGGGCATGGCCAGGGTAGGGAAGTTTCTCAAGTTGGTATTTCCTACCTCTGGCTGCACATCAGCATCGCTGGGAGGTTTTTTTGTTTTTTTTTTTGTTTTTTTTTTTTTTTTAAATTCTATATATTCCCGACATAGAATTAGGATTTCATTGTCTGGGATGGGACTCTGCCATTGGGAACCTGCATCTCTCCGCAGCAGCACCAGTTCTAAACACAGAACATGCATGTTGTATTGCACATGCCACCATGACTGAAACAGCTCTGCTCAGATTTGAGACTATTGTACATTATGAATTATTTTGGTTTTACTACATATACTAAGTTTTTTGATCTTATAGAAACGTGTGGTGTCATTAAAAGCACAAAGACTTTTGTAATTTCACATCCTCATTCCTCAGCATTTAAGTATCAGATTAGTCTATTTTGGGGGGTTCTATTATGTTTAAATGCTTGATTTTAAAAAGTACTGTTTGAGTTGTTGTATTGGTCAGGTTTCTCTAGAGTAACAGAATTTATAGAGTGAATTTATCTATCATGTATCTCATCTGTCTATCTAGCTATCCACCTACCTACTACCTAAGTATGTATGGAATTTATTAGGATGGCTTACAGGCTGTGTTCCTGCTAGTCCAACAATGGCTATGTACCATCAGAAGGTCCAAGAAACCAGTTGTTGTTCAGAATTCGGGGCTGGATGTCTCAGATGGATTTTGGTAGATGCCGGAATCCTGAAGAAGTCGGTTGTGATGTCAGTGAAGGAAGGGACTTGCTAGTGAGGGCAAAAGCAAGCAGGCAAAAAGAGAGAAATCATGCTTCTTCCGTGTCTATAGGCTGCCGGCAGAAGTTGTGGCCCAGATTAAAGGTGGATCTTCCTACCTTGAAGATCTGGATTAGGAGTAGGTCTCGACAATTAAAATAATCTAATTAGAAGAAAAAATCTCTCACAAGTGTGCCCAGCCATTTAGGATTTAGTTAGTTCCTGATGTAGTCAAGTTGACAAACAAGAATAGTTATTACAGTTATTGGTTTGAGTTTTATTTAATAAAATAATTAAATTATTTTGTCCTGGAATTAAGATAGAATTTCCAATAATTTCTGAAGTGACCCCCAAAATATGTCTGTCATTTTATACTATGCATTTTGTGGGACACATCTTTAATCCCAGCACTTAGGAGTCACAGGCAGGTGGATCTCTGAGTTTGAGGCCAGCCTGGTCTACAGAGTAAGGTCCAGGACAGCAAGGGCTACACAGAGAAACCATATCTTGGAAAAACAAAAAGCAACAGCAACAACAACCAACAAACAAAAATAAAAAACACTGCCAACACCAACACCCACCACCAACAAAACCCTCAAAATAAGGATCAATTCTGAAAACCGCTGATGATGCTTTAAATTCTCCTGCGGTATACAATTGTAAGCCAACATTTAATTGTTTTTGTAAAGATTTTTAAAAAATGTTATGTGTATGCTTGAATGTATGTGTGTATAACCTATGCATGCAAGTGCCAACAAAAGTCAAAAGTCAAAAAGGGGAGGCTGAGCCCCTGTTTGTGTAGGGAGCAGAACCTGGGTCCTCTGCAAGAGCAACAAGTGCTCTTAACCTGCAATTCATCTCTCCAGCCCAAGATTCCATTCTCTGAATAAAAATAAATAAGCCCGTTTGCTGCAGTAGTGTGCACATGTAAATGGTAAAATTGTATATACTAAGGAATTGTTTGAAAATAATTTTATTAATTATCAACAAATGTTTTACTTATTTATATACATATATATCCCAAATCACATTTAAAAATTTCTCAGGAGCTGGAGAGATGGCTCAGTGGTTAAGAGCATTACCTGCTCTTCCAAAGGTCCTGAGTTCAATTCCCGGCAACCACATGGTGGCTCACAACCATCTGTAATGAGGTCTAGTGCCCTCTTCTGGCCTGCAGACATACACACAGACAGAATATTGTACACATAATAAATAAATATTTTTTAAAAATTTCTCAGGCAAAATGGGGCTGTGTGGGGGAAAATTTTAAGAAATCATCTTATTTTAAACCAGTTTTACTGAATGAGACCTGGGTCTTTCGTGCAGCACGTTTTGTGTGACCCCCCTTTAAACAACCACAAGGCACATTAAGGTAGGCTGGAAACTGTCACGTATGGAGGACAGACGCTGGGGACAGACAGCTCTTGGCTTATGCAGGCTATCTCTGCAAGTGGCCATCAGGAAACTAGGTGAGAAAGATGGAAAGAGAAAAATCAAGTTTGGAGTAACCACACGATCCCAGACCGGGGACGACAGACACTGAGACCGTTCAGGACATGAATCAAGATTTCAGCACCAATAAGGCAGACTGCCAGGGTCAGCACACCCCAGGCTTGTGAGCCAGCCGAGAGACAAAGCTTGATTGTCAGTCCTCACAGATACTCTCTATATGCCCCGTGCCCTGGCGAGGTGGAGCTGAATTCACCTGGGGTGTTCACAGTCGGGAGCACAGTGTTTACTGTCCAGGAGGCAAAGGATCATGCAGAAGGCAGGGCTAGTCAGTAAAAAGGACAGAGAAAAACAAAATCAAACGGGCCAAATACTTCTGGCTGCAAAGATATATCTTGAAACTTTGGGAATTGAATGGCACACATTCGCAAGGAGCCTAACTTCGCTGACTTTGCTATCTCACACAGTGTTTTGGGGAATCCTGGTGAAATGCTGATTCTACTCCTGTGGGCCTGAAGCGAGGCCTGTGGCTCTTTAGTCCTCTCTTCTCTAAGGGATTCTGGCCTGAGGAGTACTTTTGTGTAGCAATGACTCAGGGACAAGGATGCCACATTCTTCTTTCCTTTTTTCCGTCCTTTTTCTTCCTTCCTTCCTTTTTTTTCCCCCTTTTTCTTTTTGAGACAGGGTTTCCCTGTGTAGCCTTAGCTTCCCTGGAACTCACTCTGTAGATAAGGCTGGCCTTGAATTCAGAAATCTGAGTGCTGGGATTAAAGGTCTACACACCACCAGCACCCGGCAACCACGTTCTTTAAATAACTGAGGACCTTGGAGAAACCTGTCCAGTTGTGCGGCTCTTTCCCTTTTCTTAGCTAATTTGAGAGGGCTTATATTTGCAGAATGGTTTGATGCCCTTCCGAAAAGTAACTTACCAAAGACATAAAGGTCATGTCACTTCACATCACCTCAGCTCTCCCCACGTCCTGCTCTATAGAAAGGATTGATATTCTGAAGAGAGGCTTGCATTGACCTGGTGAAGCAAGAAGTACAAATAAGTAACCTGTTACCTGGGAACAGAACAGCAATTCTTTCATAAATGAATGTCAATGAGGTGTAATTTTCTGCTGTAGCAGAATTTCTACACCTGACAGTATTCTTAATATACTTTAATTAAGAGGTTAATCTGTTGTAGAAATTGCTTTTCTCTGAAGCCACCTGAAATCAATTTAAACTCAATTACAAGTGGTTAGCTATTGTTTATGTGGTTAAAGATTAGAGAATACATTTTTGCTTGTCGGGAGCCGTCAGAGCAAATTTTGAATGTCACGATCAGAGGAGAGCCGAATAGTTGAGTGCTCTTTAATGGGCATGGAGAAACCATTAGAGAATGTAATCAGTCAGATTTGATGACTTGACCTTGGGACTCAGCTAGAAAAGGGTCTAATCATGTCTGTCCCCTAAGTGCTACCAGGATTGCTCTGCCAAAATTAATTGATCATTATGTGCTTTCTGAGAGTCTAATATACCCTATTTGATGGAATATAAATTGCAAAAATAATCTGTAAATTATATAACAAGCTGCAGAATGCATTTGCCCTCTGTCTCCTTAGCAGATATTAAATCTGACAGCTAGCTTCAAAATGTTCAAAATTGCTTAGCTCTTTCAACAGTTTGGAATGCTCGAGTTTCACAAAAGAGAAGAAAACTGCATTTCAGTGCATGTGCCCAGTATATAAATTGGAATTTGACACCATCAGTAGCATGTTAACATCAGTTACCGCAGAAACATGGAGAGATAGAAAAGGAGGTCTGGAAAGGTTCTCTAGGGACTTTGAGTGTGTTATTTTATTCAACCGTTTAGTAGGGTGCTCAGTTGCTGTGAAAAACGTGGATGCTTGTCAGAGATAAGGAAGCTGTTTTGAGTCCTGTCTGCTTCCGTATTCAGTGTGTGGAAGGATTACACGCCTCTTGAACAGACCAGCCATGTCGCTGGTAGCGTACTAATGGTACCCTGTTGCCCGGTCTAGCCATTCCCGACAGTGCACGTTGCCGGCTTTGGTAGGTTAAAGGTTACTAGTCACCCTGTCAAGTCTAATTACTGCCTCTGTTTGTGCCTGCTCCTCTGGGACCCTTCCGCTGGACATTATCATGCACACATTTCATGGCATTTTGTTAAAGCTGCCAGAAGACTCTCTCTAGAACTCTTCTCCGGGGAGGACAAAAAATTAAAAAGAAGTTCCCTTTGGGCTGACACATGTTGGAAATAAACCTTCCAGGATTTTTTTTCTGACGAATGTTGAATGGGTAACAACTGAGGAGAAGTAGACCATCTGTTCTTGCCTAATTGGCATCAGAAGGGAAGACCACATTTCTGCAGCCTCTAAAGAAGAATGTGGGATGAAGTGGGCTCAGGATGGTGTTTTGTAGGAGTCTTTTCCCTACATGCCAGAACAGAGGAAGGCTTTCCAGGAGAGACGTTCAGGGAACTGGACCCTAGAAAGCTAAAATCTTGCAGCTGAATTAGGGGTGACACTTACTTATAAGGGCTATAGTTATTGTATAACTATACACATCAGTCACAGTACACATTCAGATCTCGGCTCTCTCCCTCACCAGCTGTGAGCTTTGAAGTGGATGTTTGGGCCTCTTACGATGCTTAATCTTCATTGTCAACTTGACTGAGTTTTGAATTACCATGGAAACAGACTTGTAGCTGTGTCTCTGCAAATGTTTCCAGACAAGTTTCACTAAGGGAGGAAGACCCAACCTACATGTGGACAGCACTGCTCCCGGGTTCTGAACCAAACGCAGAAGAGAACATGAGTGAAGCGTCAGTGTGTCTCTGTCCTGGCTTCCAGAACATTCGGGCCGTGTGGCCAGACACTTCGCACTTCTGTAGTCATGCTTTCTCTGAGAACCATGAGCCCGAGTAAACACGTCCTTTCTTAAGTTCCTATTGCCAAGCATTTCATTCCAGCAATAAGAAAAGTGACAAATATACTTAAAATCTTAGAACTACATGCTTGTAGTTCCAGCTCTCAGGGGAATAAAGTCATTCTGAGCTACACAGGGAGACCTTTTCTTAAACCAAACCAACTAACTAATCAACCAACCAGCCAACTGACCAACCCACTAATCAACTAACTAACAAACAAACCAATAAGCCAACCAAACAACCAACCAAATAAACAAACACAATGTAAGGAGTGGGGGACTTTAGAAGTTTTGCTCTCTCAGTGCATATGGGATAGTGCCACCAACATGCAGGGGTGGTATTCCCACTTATCTACTCCTCTCTGGAAATATCCTCACAGAGATACCCAGATGTGTGATATTTATCTTCTAGGTGCTTCTCAAACTGATCAAGTAGATATCAGCGTTTGCCATCACACTAGCTCAGATGGTTCTGAAAAATTCCCTGCCTCTGAAAATGGTCTGTCAGTTACACTAGGCCTTAGACAAAGTTGGTTGCTTCAGTCTTGCAAATGAGACTTTGGGTGATTGCTCAGGTAGCCAATTGTCTCTTTCATATACTGCTCACTTTGGAAGCTGCTTGATTGCACTTCCTGCCTGCTCAAGTAATATTATCTCCCTTCTCAGGCCTACGATGGGGTTGAAGATTAGATAATCATACTTACCTTCCTCTTATGATCTAACCAAGCTTATTTCTGATGCAAGATTTAGGCTCTTTGGAATAGAATGTTTATTAAAACATCATGTGTTCCTTGCTTAATATTGTTTATGTTGTTTGTAATTTTGTACTTGCTATCTGTTCCTATTGTATATAGTTGTATTGGGTTTGAATCACTCTCATTTAGACAAATGGGGGAGGTGATGGAGAAGCCTTGTTAGCCAATTATCTTTAAGAGGTGGGTCTAAGTTAAGGCGTGGCTTTCTGGGACCCAGTGAAAACAAGCGCAAGGCCAAGGTGCACTCTCTCTTTGTGATTCCCATGGGGCACATCTGAGCTTGGACATCTCGTTCCTGTTTCATGAGTTTTCCCCTTATAATAAAGATATAATTGTTTTATCCTTTAGCTAGCCTGGTTATTTCCCAAATCGAACTGTTTTCTACAGAATCTTGCTGAAAGTAAGTCCAAAGAAACTATATGCTACAGGAGTTTATTATAGCCAGAGTTCTCAGTGGCCTGGGTTCTGTGGGGCCGTGGCTAGGGTAGCTGAAGTCAGCCCATGGCGCTGAGTTCAGCATGTCTTGCTTGTCAATGACTGATCTTGGAAAAAGTCAAAGGCTGTATATAGTTACTTCCAGACAGTGTTTAGCATTACCTTCCTTTGACTGAGTCACTCACTCCATGCCTTGGCTACTGAATGGGAAGTAAGAATAGACACACACAGTGTACACGTGCCGGCAAAGGAAACTCTGACTGAGGAGATAATCCCCATTGATTTACTCACACAATGTAAGGTTTTACTCCCCTGCAAAATACTATAACAGCCAAAAGCTTTCTGCTTTATCCTCTAAAAGCTCTCTCTGACTCCGTTTCCCTGGAAATAGCAAGAATATTCTATCACATTACATTCCCTCTGTCAGTTGAATTGTCTGGGAGCTGAGTTGTTCCATGCAGAATTTTTCTTTAAACGGACCATTTCTCTTTCTCTTCATAATTCTTGTATTACTTCTTTATAACACATCAGCCAAATCCCATGGAAGGGGGTTCAAACTGATGTAAGTATATGACTCAAATCATGTGCAGATAGAATATGAGGTGTGGGTTTTCCAATGAAGCCATCAAAATATTTTACAAAAAATTAACACAATGTCTCCATTCTTATGCAACTATTATATGTGTTTCTTTACCTTTATTTACTGTTTATTTATATTCTTGTAATAAAAATTAACTCTATTTTTGGTTTGTTTTATATTATTTAATCTCCTAAAGTTGTTACTTGGGTTGTCTGTTTTAATGATTGGAATATAATCTTACCAATAAACGTACTGTTGTGGTAGATTGAAGAACTACTTTCAATCCCCATCCACATCCTCTGAATGTAATCTTTCAGTTGCTCTCATGAAGGTGTAAAGATTATTTCCCAGCCCCTAGAAGACGACTGCTATTGCTTGGGCCAACAGGATATAACAGATGTTCCAAGCCTGAGTCTCAAGAAGTCTTACATACTTATTGCTACAGACAGATTTCTCATCCTGTGATCAGAAATTCAACTGAACCTTCTAGTAAGATGATTGGCATTTTAGTAAGATCTAGAAGATCTCAGCTTCACAGTCATCAGAAGTACACTTTCCTGAACCAGTCAGCTTCCAGTGGCCCTACCAGCTTCCATGTCTGTATGAAAGAGTCTCACTGAGACCATAAGTTCTTCTGTTATATACATTGCTTTTAAAAACAAACGTTCACATTTTAAAAAAACTTATTCTTCTCTCATACAATACATCCTGACCATAGCTTCCCCTTCTTCCACTCCTTCCAGTCCTCCCCCATCTTCCCCCAAGAAAAAGGAAGGCCTCCCAGCGACTTCAACTGAACAGGGCACAAAATGTAGCAAGATGAGGCACAAACTCTCACATCAAGGTTGAGCAAGGGAACACAACAGGAGGAAAGCAGGGAAAAAGAAGTCAGAAATATCCCATTCCCACTGCCAAGAAGTCCCCCTGAAACACTAAGCCAACAACTATAATATCTATGCAGAGGACCCATGTAGGCTCCATGATTGATGCTTTTAGTTTCTGTGAGCCCCCCTGAGCCCTGTTCTTTGATTCTGTGGGCCGTGCTTTCCCAGTATCTTCAACCTCTCTGGCTGCCCCAATTCCTCCTCTCTAGCAAACATCCACTTTTAATCCAAGGAATTCTGGGGGTGACTTGATATACAGCAAAAGTTAAGTAATATAGTCATGAATCTTATAACTACTTTGATTTTATTTTCTATTCAGTTCATTTCAGACGCTCTCTTTTAGAGAATACTACTGTGGTATTGTCATTGTGCAAGTAATGCCACAAAAATTTTCTTTGATTTTAGGGCACAGGCAGTTTGATTGTGTGACTTGTAAACTTTTCAAAATACTGTGTGACTTAATGAAATTCTGGGGTCCTCTTCATAGAATAGTTATTACCGAGAAGAAAGAGGCTTTGTAACACATAGTTGACTTGTATCTCTGCACCTGTTGATGTAAACACACTTAGGAGCAACAACCTTTCCTTGGGGAATCATTTGTACGAGGTCCTACCCACTCCCAAACCAGGCAAGCACTAAACAACATACTCAAGCTGTTTATTTTAGGTGCTTTGACTCATACTATTGTCATTATTAGTGCTATTATTTATTGTTACTGAGATCATATTAAGAAGAAAATGGCTGGTGGTTTCTGAAGGTTGGGTCCTTGGTTGCTTGGACCCATGCGGCTGAGCAGACTAGCACAATGTTGGAGGCGTGGGGCAGAGACCTAGTCTTATTATTGCAATTGTGTAGGCAGACAGTGACTCAGGGCCAAAGGCCTGCCCTAGTGACCCACTTCCCTCAGCTGTGTCCCTACCTCTTTACAATTCCATAGTGGCCCCCAAATAGCGCCACCATCTGGGGAACGGTCATTCACATGGAGAGCCTTTCAGGTCCAGGTCTTAACCAACTCCTTCCACTGAGTTTACGCTTAAAAAATATGTGTGTTTGAAAGCTGTTCACAAGGATAGAGCTAGTTCTCCAGCAGAGGCCCTGACACGTGCGCGTTTTCTTTAAGCTGAGTGTTTTATGTCCATCATCTTAATTAGCAACGTGAAAAGGGACCCTCTAGGATTTGTTTTTCAACATGATGGGCTTGTAATGAAGTGAAAGACGTTAGACATATTTTTTTTTGGTCTCAAATCAGTAAAAGTTGTACTTTTCAAGCATTTCTAGCTTCTGTCCCTTCTAACCCAAATCTAAATAAGGAAGTCCAAGAGTGCCGAGATAGTGTCTGGTGTAAATTTTGATTTTCATCATGTTCTTGATCACTTACATAATTGCAGGTTCTTGAACCACACCCACAAAGAACCAAAGGTCTGGGTCATTAGGCCCAAGAATCTGCCTCTCTCTGCCCTGTTACTTTGTGACCCCAGCTTGACAAACTTACACATCCTCCTTACTCTCCCAGAGACTCTTGTCTTTGTATGAATCAAACATGAGCAAATAAGATGGGTACCGCCTCTTCTCCCAGTCCCTTGGTACTTCGGGTTAGGCTCCCGGAGATGAGAACAGGAGGTAGGCACTGGCCAGGGAGGACAGAGACCCCAAAGTAAGAGCTCAGAGACTGTCTTTGCTGTAGACCAGGATGGAGTACCAGAAGAGCATCCTGGTTCTCTGGTCCCTTGATATCTCGTACCCCAGCTTGGACGCTATGCATGAGGATGTGACCCAAACTGAAAGAGGGACCTGGACACTTTGAGGTTGGCTCAACTGGACTGACAAGCTCTTCCCCTCCCATGCTTTATACCAAGTTTTGCCATCAGTCCTATAAAAGCCCCTATACTAGCAGCTTGACATTAGTCTGCTCCGAGAAACCCCTGTTCTAATGGAACTCGGCTTTCCTTGCTGTCTCTGAAGCTCTTCGTATGAACATCCTGTGCAGCGCCCTAGCGCTGGGGTTGAAGCCCGCCTGAGGTGAGAAGAAGGCCTTCCTGCTGTCTTGGACCTTCACGCCCAAGTCAGGGCTTCTCTCTTCCTTTTCTTCTTCCTCTTCCTGGCAGTTGCAGAAATTTACATCCTGGCCATCCTTTTCTTCTTTTAAGCTCATGAAATCATCCCGAGTCTTCAGTTTCTAAATTCTTTTATCAATAAAACTAAGAGTCCCAAAGAAGGAACCCCGATTCTCCTGGTAGCAGTGTGGTATGGTGACCACCAAGGCGCAAGGCTCCTAGTCCCCTCTGCACCACTCTGTCCCATGGGATCTGCAGCTATTGTGTATTTGAAACTGCTTGGACTGGATATCAGTCCGGGTGATGATTAAAATTAGGTGAATTTGTAGAGCTGAATAATTTATAATGGAGAACTCACCATATATCAAAATTGGGGGTCCTTAAAGAGTTTATTAAACCATTGTTCATATTAACTGTAAGAGTTTAGATGAACTCAGATATTCTCAAATAGGAATCAATAATTTACTACACTAAAAATCTTCTGATTTTTTTTTGACTTGCTTATTTGAAAGTGATGTCTAGGAAAGCATCTCAAGTTAGACAGATTCACAAATGTGTTTTTATTGAAAGAAATTAGAATCTCAAGATGTTCTCTGAAGCAATTAGATTAACCAATTCCTTCCTTTTTGCAGCTTCATGGTCAGAGATTCCTCTGGCAGTAAGTTCTCTGTCTTTCTGTTGCTGCCTGGCTCATTCACCAGGCTTCCCTTTGCTTCCTAAACCAAGAGAAAATCTGCGCAAGGCCCAGTGCAACAGAATTTGTAGTGAGCACCACGTACGTGGAAGCTCCCGGGTTCTGTCTCCATGGTAGTAGAGCATCTAATAACACAGCATATCTCTCTATGAAGTGACCGATGTGGGAAGGGAGGAAGAATTAAATCTGAGACAATCAAAATAATTATAAGGACCACGCTGATGCTGCTAGCCGATGGTAAGTGAAAGTCATTATAAAGACCACACTGATGTCACTAGCCGATGGTAAGTGAAAGTCATTCACTATAAAGAGCACACTGATGCTGCTAGCCGGTGGTAAGTGGAAGTCATTCTCCATTTACCCACTGCAATTTGATCAGCTTCAGTCCCACCTTCTGGGAACCAGGCTGCAATCCATGTGTTGGGATAAAGCAGTGCAGAAGAGAAATCCCTCTTCTAAAAGAGTTAGCATTCTTCTGTGGGGAGATGCAGACAATAAGCAAATACATAGCATGCCAGGTGGTAATCAGAACCCAAAGTTAGAATTATGGTTAAACAGAGGAGAAGGGGGAAATACATGTACACATGTATGTGGTCAGAGTATAAATATAAATTTGGGGAGTAAAGTTTGAGCTTGTTCATTTTTTAGAAAAAAATTCTGACATTCAAACGTCTTTGAGGCAACAGTTTTGATCTTTGTGTCTCAGCTCACTGTACTCCCCCGTCCCTTTGTCCTGCCTCGTGTATTTATACAACATTACAGATGGCACCTGGGAAAAGTAGCATGCAGACTGTGACCCTGGAGGTCACCTTGCCCTTCACTTTTTGGGGTGAGTAATGTCAATCAGCAAGGCTGACAGATGAGGCAATGGTGTGTTCCTCCCATTGTAGGTTCCAGCTATTGTTGTCCTTCTCACACCTTAGTTAATCATTTGTTTGAGCTAAACTTACTGCTTTAGTAAGTCTCTCTCTACAGTTTCATCTATGCCAACTCCATGGGGAAAGGGAGGTGTAGGTTATGTATCTCTTACCTGTCTGAGGCCGGTGTCCTTTATTTGAGAAGTCAACACGTTGGGCTGAGGGTTCAGAGTGACAGAACACAGTCTGGAAACAGATCCAAAGTATCTGTAGGCTCAAGGGCAGAAGTTATTATTCTCCATAAAATTGTAACAGCTTAGCTCTGTGAACATGTTATGAAATTGAAAATAGTTTTATGCTGACTTGTTAATTTGAATCCACACCTTTAGATAATGGTAGAGAGGAGGAAGGATGGCCAACACAGGAGAGAGGATGGCTGGCACTGGAGAGAGGATGGCTGGCATAGGAGAGAGGATGGCCAGCACTGGAGGAATGATGGCCAGCACTGGAGAGAGGATGGCCATCACTGGAGAGAGGATGGCCGGCACTGGAGGAATGATGGCCAGCACTGGAGAGAGGATGGCCATCACTGGAGAGAGGATGGCCATCACTGGAGGAAGGATGGCCAGCACTGGAGGAAGGATGGCCATCACTGGAGAGAGGATGGCCAGCACTGGAGAGAGGATGGCCAGCACTGGAG
>JAQHUG010000104.1:2049973-2062463 GCA_028555095.1 Dicrostonyx torquatus | reverse complement strand
AGAGACCAGGAACCACCAGGATTTTATTTTATTTTTATTTATTTATTTATTTTGGTTTTTCGAGACAGGGCTTCTCTGTAGCTTTGGAACCTGTCCTGGAACTAGCTCTTGTAGACCAGGCTGGTCTCGAACTCACAAAGATCCGCCTGCCTCTGCCTACCGAGTGCTGGGATTAAAGGCGTGCGCCACCAACGCCCGGCCTACCACCAGGATTTTAAAGGCTCTGGTCTGCTTGAAAATTCCTCTGTAGCCTGAAGTTTCAGAGTTGAAAAGCCATATCCAAGGTACACAGATGTGAAGGGGATAGCTTAATGAAATCCCCTACTCCCGACTCAGGGCCAAGCACAAACAGCCAAAGGTCCTGGTCTAGGCTTTCTTTTCTTTTCCCCAAAAGATCCTTCTTAGCTTCACAGCAAACAAAAGCAATCCTTCCAGACCTCTGGATGGAGAGCTTTTCTTGCGCTTGGCTCTTTAGAGAACTCTGCCCTCAAACACAGAGAAAGGCCTGAACTTACCACCATCCACTACCTGCTTCTGACCAGACTCCAGGGGAAATTTCAGCCAGACTGGAGTCTTTGAAAGCCAGGCCGAGCTGAAGCTGGGCCCTGCTTGCAGGAACTACTAATGACTTGCTGGTAGGCACCCAAGTCTGAGAAGCCTACAAACACTTGAAATAGGGCCTTGGAATTGGAAAAGAAGTTTCTTCTCTTAGTTCATCTCATCACCATCTGGATAGCTTTTATAATCCTTATTGCACTATGATTATATTTTTTTATGCCATAGAGTCTGCTAATTAATTGTAATTACCAAGAACAGGAAATTTCAGTATGACCAGATCATGTTTACCCAGAATAGCAAAGTTGGGGAGCTGTTCTTTATGAGATACGCTTGGAATTGTAGGATTTTAAAACTGGGTAGAACTTCAGAAATGAGTGAGTCCAAATGGCTCCTGCCATAGTGTTGGGATGGGAGCGAATGGGTCTCAGTTCAGGACGACCTCAGTATCTGCGTAAGGAGGCAATGGCTTCCAGCTTCCTAGTCCAGTGATGGCCTTCTGTCCCACAACCCAAGGACTAGGGGCACCCAAATAGGCCGCACCTCTGATTCTGGGTGGAGTCATCAAAGCTAGGATGGAACTTAGTCAAATGTCTCATTGCATCATCTCGTCTCTGTTAGACTCCAAGTTCTTCGGACATAGTGTTCCTGTCTATGTGACATGAACCAATAAATTCTCAGGAAGAAAAACCAATCCAAACACTTAGCTGGTGTCTTGAGAAAAAAACCAAAAATCCGGGTGACTGCATTTTTAGAATTTAAGTAGCTGTTGTGACCTCCTGTGACACCCAAAACCACGTCTAGATGAACCTGTTGTGTCGGGATTAGGGCCTGAATCCTCTGGAAATTGTGTGGCAGCCTTGCCCTGTGACTTAACCTCATTTCTAAAGTTAAGGAAAGCTTTTCTCTTTAGTCTAGTTTTTAAACTGTTAGTATTTTAAATAGCAAATTTTCGTTTATTGTTCCAAGTGAGAAAAAAAATGTGTGCGTGAGATCTCAGCACATACAGCAGACTAGGGCAAGATTTTATGCTCCCAGTGGTAGCTACCCTCTTGCCACGAGCAATAAACGTGGAAAATCAAGTCAGGCTTAAACCAGCTCCACCACCTAACTCGTTTCTGTGTGAGTACTGACCGGCTCTCCAACATTCTCACCTGGAGTATCCAAGGCTCAACACACAGGTTTAGACCTGTATATCATCAGCAGTGTCTGGGACCATATAAGACACATGTTAGGCTTTGTGTGTATTCTTATGTTTGTGTAGTGTTTATGGGCATGTATGCACTGACTCTACGTGCATGTAGAGGCCATAGGGCAACATCAGGAGTCTTCAGTTCCTCTCTCTTGTATTTTATTTTTTAGGGCTTCTTGTTTGTTTGTTTGTTTTGTTTTATTTTTTGAGGCAGGGTCTCTTAATGAATTTATTGTTTACTAATTTGACTAGACTAAATAATAAGCATCCAGGGTGAGGATATCTTTACCTTCCCCAACACTAGGTTACAAACATGCACTACCATGCCTTGGCTTTTTCACATGGGTACTATAGAACACACACACACACACACACACACACACACACATACACACACACCCCATGAAACTTCCACAGCTTCTTCTTTCAAAGTCCTTTGTAAGACACGAAAGACTTCACTACCCACCACTGGGATCTTCACTTTGCTAGCTTTGAGGTCATCATTCTCCTGGGGTCTCTGTTTCTTTCCTTGTGATCTTATGCCTAGAAATGCCCTTGGAAATTCTCTTTTTAAATCTGTCTCATGGTAGACAGCCCTTCCCAGCAAAGTCCGTGTTTGCAGCTAAATGTCCTATCCCCAGAATGAGAATCTGCCACAAATCCAGCATCGAGCACCTATTTTCTGAATGACTAGAAAAAATTTTAACCAGATCGATGAATGTGATTTGCACTGAACTGAAAATCAAATTTGCTTCCGTTAGTGTAAGACAATATACTCTGCGTGAGAGTCATTTTACCCCCACACATACAAGGACACCCCTCGGGTCATAGACATCATTAGCTGCTTTGGAGAGTCAGTGCAGCTAGAAGCTGTGTTAACCATCAAGGGAGAATGCTCTAGGAGGTAAACTGAGGCATTAGTCTGCTTCCTGGATTTCCTGTCTATTGTTCTGACCCCTCCAATGCAATCTGCACATATTTCTCAGATTTCTTGAGTGCTCTTTTGGACTTTATCAGTGATGGAAATCAAATGCCCAACGATCCTTGCCACCCACACACAAATTCCAAACAAGTTTTCAAAGCCTTAGAGTCTTCCCAAAGGATATAGTCTGTGATGGTTGTGATCTGCCCTTGCAGGATGCTGCCTTACTCTGGGGAACCTCTTCCCCAGAGGTTATTCTATTCGTGGAAGATTGCTAAGAGCTGTGCCGTAAGGCAGTATCTATCTTTGGAGCGATCCCTCTGACTGGTGTACGGTACCTGGATTATTGGATTCTAGCAGGCCAGTCCTGGTGCTTCAGATAGAACTCTGGTTCTCACGAGCCTTCTGTTATACAAGCCATTGTATTATACTTCCTGGGGCCATTCTGCCTCCAGATGCCTCCAGAAAACTCTTAGTATTCCTTGCTCTGTTCTTCCAGATTAACCATAATATTTGCCAGTTTAACTTCCATTGTCTCCCAAAGTCTGCCTACTCACTACTTTATGACAGAGTCTGGTATTTATAACTTACAAGAATCAACTCTGAGGAGCTGGCTAAAATGCAGGCAGTCTTCTGAGCTCATCTTTGAGAGCTATGCATTTTAAATTAGCTGATTCACCGACTCTATTGAGAAACACTTGGATTGTAATCATCAGCAGTCCTTCAGCAGTTGTTCATTCATTTGTTCATTCATTAATTCACTTAGCCATACACACAGGTCTTTCTTTTATAGCAAAGATTTAATAACAAGATTTGGATTTAGCCAGAGCAATTGATTAGAACAGTGGGTTGTGTATATGGTTACTAGTTATAAATTCTTGTCTTCTAAGTCTCCTTCAGGGTAAAAACAGGCTCGTGTCTACCCTATCCAGCTCTGGGAAGCAGCTTGGAGGGAAAGGCTTATTTGGCTCATCACTGGGTAATGAAGAAATGTAGAATTCTTCCCTTACACACTGATAGGAAAGAAATGCTTCCTTAAGTTAGACGTGTGCCTTTGTTCAAAGATGTTTGTCTACAGCCAGAACTGTCCTGCTGGTGCCGTATTGCTGCCACATAGAAACATGAGAACTGAACCAGGTCCTTATTTATGATGCTCACATGCGGTTGAAGGTGATGGGCTCAGCCAGAGGTCTGAGCAGGTCGTACCTCTAGGACTCTATCAATAGTAGTCTTGTCTCTACCACCATGGAGTTGGTTCCCTAACTCACCATCTTCTCAACTTGACTGAAATAAAAATGTCAGACTGGGCCCAAGGGAAAAAGTCCTACCTGTACTTTATCCTAGTCAAGCTAAGAGTTTGTGTCCTCATGGAGCCCCATTCTCGAGATCGAGATCAGTAAAAGTTCCCTTGGCAGCATGTTTTGTTGCTGCTGACTTTTTCCCCCCGTGGAAGTTTGCTAGCCTTGTGTGCTCTCTATAGCTCCAGCTCTCTGCTGCCCCCAGCAGGCCCTTCACTTCTTATCTTAGCCCTGTGGATACCAGAAAAGACAAGTCTTCCAGTCTGAGATTGATCGTTCATTTTGTGTCATGTGATCTGTGTGTGTTTGGCCATTGATTTTCATTCTGGTTGTAGGAAGGTGCTTTGTACCTGACCTCTCCTCAGTTATTGTTGGCATTGGGGGCCTTCTTCCCTAGCTAGCCACCATCTTGCTGGCATGGTGTGGTCTTTCTTCCATAGCTAACCACCACCTTGCTGGCATGGTGTGGTCCTTCCCTAGCTAGCCACCATCTTGCTGGCATGGTATGGCCCCTTTTTCCCTGTCTAGACACCACCTTTCTTGTCTTCCGCTCAAGGCAACCGAGATAGAGAAGTAAGCTGCTTTAGTAAAGACATAACAATCTAAGTACGCACATGTGCAGTTTGGAGAAAGATGGGTGCGGATTTGGATCCCGATCCTACTAACCACTGGCTCTTTGAACTTGAGTAATATTTTTTCTGTTTTTCTCTATTAAAAGTTATTATGCAATAGCAGGCTAACAAAAATGACTTGCAGATCATGCTCCTGAGGGCTTTGTTTTCCTTCCTCGGGGAGGATTTTTACTTTGAGTAAGCAGTCATAGCAACAATTTCCCTGCTACAGGAATTAGCAGTCGCTATATTGGAGATGTTTATTGTCTGTGTCTTCCCTTCCCTTCTCCCATCCTTCTTCTGTGGTCTGTGGTCTCTTTAAAAAAAACATTATGATAGGCAGTGAGATAAGCAATTAGTTTCCCAGCACTGACGCAAAGGGTTTCCACTGGCCTGCAAGCTTTGGTAGTAGCAACTTCACACCGTGAGATTCAAACCTCATAAAACCCCAACTGCAAGAACACTAGACAGCTCTACCCTGTTAAATAACCCCGAGTCTGGAAGGCTCCTTGGAAGACTTGGTGCTACTTCCTAAACATAATAGCTAGCTAAATATTCTTCTGTTAGCAACATTGCAGGTCAGGGCCGGTTCTGTCTTTAATCTCGTTTGTTGGATCCTTACTTGCCAGACATTTTATGCATGATGTCATGTAAGTATCAGAGCAGCCTTGGCCGTCAGACTAGACCCCACTGAGACTTTAAGGTGAGGTAACTCGCTTAAGGTCACACAGCTAGTGAAGGCCCTAGCTGAAATTTGAATCAAGTTCTGACTGGACACAAGTTTGTGCTTGTATTGGTTAGTTCTCCTGTCTCTGGAAACTAAGGAATCCCCAGGTCCCACCAGGCACTGGAGGGAGCAGCTTGCAGACTTGTAGGCCTTCGGTTTGGATCCGTCATTGCCCTATGGGGGCTTGTAAAGGGTGAGCTGAGGCGGTTATAACTATGACACCATAAAACAGCAATGTCAAACCATTGACCTTTTGTCTGTTACTGTTCCCGTGTTGATTGATAGATTACATTTTCAAAGATTACATCAGTAATTCATGCTTTATTACTCCTGAATTAGTATAATGCTTCAAATCATCTTGTTGCAATTCAGCATAATTATCTGTAATTAAAAATAAATTCCTGTAGGGTGAGAATATTAATTCCTATTCGAATCTCTTTATTTCAATGTGGCTGTGAATGAACCAATGCCTGACTCTTAGGTAATAGCGCTGAGCATGTCCTGTGGAGGTAACTTGCTTGGTCCACTGTGTTTGTACTTCTGTGCTTTTTCTGGGAGCGCCGACACTTTTCCGACTGACTTGATGCTCTTACAGGTACTGGTTTTCTGTGTTGCTGCTGTTTGGTTTGATTCATTCACTGGAAGATCCTGATGAAAGCCGTGAAGAGTATTCAAGGAAGTTCATTCAGGTGTGTACAGCTAGTCTGTGCAGTGCATAGAATTGCAGGAGAGTCAGGCTTCCCCAGGACTGGGCCCCACCTGCGAGCAGCAGCCACACTGCTGGGGGCTGAGGCCCAGGAATCTGGTTTTAACCAGGCCTTCGGTGTTTCTGATGGCTGGAAGTTCAGCAACTCCTCGCCAGGGAGGAACGGAGGATCCTGTCCTGGCAGATGCTCTTGATGCTGTCTGTAGAAAGGGTTACAGATCCGTGCAGCTCCGAACCTGTTGCCTTCTCTGGGTATTAACACCTGCTTTCTGATGCAGACCAAGTCTCTTTTTGCTCCTGTGGGAGCAAGGAGAAGGTTGATGGCGCTATCATCTTCCAGGTGTCAGGGTGGAGAACCAGCTGGGGACGCCCCCAGGGAGATGCTCCCAGCTGTCTGAAGATACTATAGCAGTTTCAGGAGGTGGTAGAAAAGGGTGGCTTCTCTCACAGGATTCATACCTATAGTGAGCTGGCGGTACAGCCTCCTGGTCCCAGCCTGGGAGACCTCTCTGGAGGCCACCACTGTGCAGTAGAGAATGATAACAGATAAGGCAATTCGGTGCTCAGTGTGTCGAGAAATCCATCTCGAGTTGGTTTCTAAATGTTTCCATGGAAGATGTTTTATTTCTCAGCCAGATAATTCAAACTGGCATTTTAGCTACGTTTCCCTCCTGACGTTCTATTATGTGAGAAAGACATTACTAGGATTCATAAGGCGGCCGTCACCTAAGCCTGAATGCCCCTTGAGTAAATGTTTCAGCACACACGGTTAACTGCCGTAATTAATCACCACATGGCTCCCACGATCGCATGGTTTTTAGCGAGCGTACTTTGGTGGTACATGAATACATTATCAATGTGTTATCACGTTGAAAGTTTAGAGCAGTGCACAGACCTGTAAAAACCAGGGCACCATGCACTCTGCTCTGAGCCTCACAGTGAAAATTTCTAGTCCTTTATCTTCTTCATAGGTAAAGGGATGGCTGACACATCAGACAAGGTCAGGGAGCTCTTGGGACTTGCTTTCCCGGGGTCAGTGGAAATGAATGATTCCATTCTGAATGCTAACAGTGGAGGGACCTCCTTATCTTCTGGGTAAATTATCTGGGGGCTGTTTGTTGATGGCTCTACTCTACCCAGCCCCCATGTCCAGCTTTCTCTATCAATCTGACGTGTTTCCCTTCTCTCGGCTCTTTTCTATCCTCATGGGTTTACTGCTGTGATGCTTAGGGCTGGTGCTATTTCATAGCCTTACCAAAACAAAATTCAACTTTCTTGAATTTTGCCTTTCCTGGTCGTGATTCACGCCCTTGTTCTCAGGGCAGAGTAGGGCAGAACACTTTCTGTTTCTTCCAGGTCCTAGGCAAAATCGGGCTGAGTCCTTTTCCCTTGGAAAAACCTATTCAAAGCACAGGTTGGCCTATAAGTTTCAACCATTTCCTGGTGGTACCAACTCACTGAGTACATACAGATGTCCGTGTGGCTCAGCGGGGGTGTATATTATAACAGCAACAATGAGCATCTGATCACGCTCCCTTTCTACCACCAGATCCCTCCACTTCCCAACGCAACTAACTCTGGAGCAGGCACTGGGCAGGAAAACCAGTTTCTACCAGGCTTGTAGCCTATGGAGTAGCCTGACAGAAAAACTATGCCCTGATTAGGAAAACTAACCTGATTACAGTTAACTAGGCCAGCTGGAACTCGTCTTTGAGGGAATTGAAATGTAGGTGTTGGCCAATGCCCACTAACTGTGTAAGCAGAACTGGAACCTGATGGTAGTTGCTGTTTCTTAAAGGAGAAGCATCATGGGCTAGGGGAGGGGAGCTGTGGGTTGTTTGGTGGATGGACTAGCCTTGGATGTCCTTGATCCACCTCCAGTATTTTCAGGAACCCAAGGTTTTTCTTTGTGCAGCTGGTGACTCACTCTCCAGGGTACTTAGCTTCTTGTGGTCTGCTGCTCCTTTCCAATGCATCCTCAGCTCCCTAAAGCGCTTTTCTGCATCCTTCCTTGGCATCAGCCGCACGCATCTCCCTCCCCTGCCCATCAGCTCTGTGTAAAGCAGGGTTATGGCCAATGTCATGTAGGAAGTTTTGGCCTCAGGATCCATATCGCCAATGTGACTGAATAGAAGTCACAATGTGGTCAGAACTGAGAAGCACCCGTTCATCCCCAATCCTAACTCTTCTACACATCTGGTTTGCTTCCCAGGCATGTGTAAGGGGGAAAAATGAGCTTATTTCTAAATTTTAGAAAAGAGGTTCCACCAATGCCAGAGGGGCCAGTCAACTCCCTATCACTGACAACAGTCTTAGCTCTAGTTCCTCTCTGACCAGTCTTTGTCACTTATATTGCCATCTGACCCCGATGTCATTTGGTTTTATACTCACTGGTTGAGACAGAATGAAGGAGCCAATGCCTATAAAAGATCAGCGTTTATTTATACAGTCAGAGGTAGAGAGAAGGTTCTGGAAGAGCGCTCGCCCAGCAGTGGCAGTGTACTTGATTAGCAAAGCTCCATGGCTGGTCTCCAGGAAGCTAAAATCAGAAGCAAAAAGAGGAAAGAAGCAAGCAATGGTCCGGGTGGGTGTTAAACATTCACAGTTGTCAATGATGAGAAGCCAAGGGGTACTACAGCAGCGTTAGAAACACAAAACTGTGACTGTGGCTACCATCATCGGAATTACAGAGAGCTGTGGAAGACAGTGTTAAAGGGTTAAACTGGAAATAGGAGGGCTCAATCGGGAAGTACACAGCTAGAGAGTTCTGACTGCTGGGGAATAAGACAGGGTTTCCTATTGTAGAGAGAATGGCTGCATCTGAGATGGGTAAACTCTTGAGTTTTTCCAGATTTAAGCTTTTCTTTCAAAGTGGATGGAATGTGAAAGAATTTAGACTTACCAATGGTAGCAGTAACCATGTCCCCCATGGTTGGTTGTTTGTTTTTGTTTGTTTATTGTTGTTGGTTTATCACCTGCGCTATTGTTTTCTTCTCAACGTATTTAGGACCACTTAGGAGATGGTCACTTCAAGTTCACATGAAGAAACTTGATCCCCAGAAAACCGCATGTAATCGCCACTGAACGTTATCTGTGAGGTCTGCATATAATCACTGAGAATCACACCTTCTATCTATAAACCCCACATGCCTCACCCTAGAGCTTCGGAGACTGGTCTTTACTCAAGACCTCAAGATACACTTTCCCCTGCTCTGCGTCCTAACCTCCTTAGGATTCTTACCAAATGCATCCACTACTATGTCTCCCATCCTTCTAGGCTGGCCATATTTCCTACTGACCAAATACTTAGTCACTGAGCAACGCTTGAAGGAAAATGTTCAGATCCCCTCATTTGAAATAAGACATCTTCTTTCTGCTATCTCCAGTTCCTTGCCTCCTACAGTTCTGAGGTCCATATGCTAACTGGGATTTCCTAGCTTACTCTCCACTGAGAGAACCAGAATGTCCAAATTCCCAGAGTTACTTCATTGGGGGTGGCTATTTTGTATCTAGTCCCCAAATCCGGCATATCTCATTTTCTTCTTGCTAGTCAGCATCTTTTCACAGAATCAACCTCCTTTGCCTATAGCCCCTCCTCTAACACTCAACTGTGCAGTTTCTCTGTTTACCCTTCACCACAGGCTCGTCATGTTTATTTGAAGGGGAAGGTTTCCATTATACTGCAGCTGGCTCATTCTTGACTGCCACCCACGCCCTGCTCCCCTCACCTAGACTTCTAAATCCTCGTTGACTGCATGGGAGG
Source organism: Dicrostonyx torquatus (assembly GCA_028555095.1). Taxonomy (NCBI): domain Eukaryota; kingdom Metazoa; phylum Chordata; class Mammalia; order Rodentia; family Cricetidae; genus Dicrostonyx; species Dicrostonyx torquatus. The sequence continues at coordinate 2,052,689 of JAQHUG010000104.1, read as the reverse complement.
AAGATAATAAAAGATCTCTCTGGGCTGGACCAATTGTGTGACTCTTTGCAAATAAGAACTAATTGTCTAAAGGAGAAATTAAACTCTGAGGGTAGTTAGAGATTAGTAGTAAAACTGTGTCAACAACCCGCGGAGCTGCAGAGATGTTGGCGCGAATTTAACTTTCCAGATGAGGCCCAGGGAAGGGAAGTCATTTTCTCAGGATCGTTTAATTAGCCCATGGAGGCCTTCTTCATCCCTAGACAAGACCCCATATGCAAACCTTGCTCCTTTGGTGTCTACTACAACAGTGCAGACATACCTATGTAGTCGTATGTATGTGTAATGTAGTCACGTGTCTGTTGCGCAGACCTGGATGCTCTGAGACAGGATCTCTGAGGCTAGGGTAGAAAGGACAGGGTCTGATCTGGAGTGTTATCGCAGGTTCGCCCCCATTAGACACTACACTTTCCAAGTCTGGATCCATGTTTTGTAAGAATGAAAAAATGGCCCTATTGGTTCTCCTATGTTTTCACAGTGAAAACAAAGGTTCTGCCAGGAGAGGGAGGTGTGCAAGTGCCAGGCTGCCACCTTCAGCTCCAAGCCTGTGTCTTTAAGAAGAGCTCAGCAGGCCTAGTAGCTGTTTCTGTGTGTTGAGGGAGAGGAGGAGCCTGGCTTGAAGCAGTACCTGGAGCCCCTGGGCGTGGGTGGTCTCTGGGGAACTGTGAGTCAGGCCTGCAGCATGGCCAACTGGAGTCCTTGACGTAGTTGGAAATGATTCAGGGGCACAGCTGAGACCTCAGAATGCCAGGATGCTAGAGAGGAAACCACAGTCTCTGGCACAGAGCTGGCCCTGTATGGATGGCAGGAGGTCTTGACTTGAGCGGGCGGCAGAGTTACCACTACCAGCAAAAGACACGGAGGCAGGATTGTCTTCCCTAGAATCAACCCCATGTGTGAGCACACTGAAAGCCCCGGTTGTAGGAGCCAGTGGCCCAGGATATCTGCCCATGGCACTACCAAGACTTCATTATTTGACCGGGTGTACTGGAGGGAGGCTAGCCACCTATCTGGTACACAAGGTGGCGGATCTAAATCCTTGACTATGTTTAGAGGTTGGACAAATCTGTAGTTAAGGCCTTCACCTTACTTGAAAGAAGAGGAACTAATAGTACAGCTGTCTCCAACCTCTCCAGGTTCTGGAAGCATCCAGTAATGAATCCAGCTCAGGTGTTCCTTCATCTCTATCCTCCCAGAGAGTGACATATTGGCCTCTTATCCCCTGCAGATACCCAAAGGTTGGGCAGAGCTCATAAAAATGCTGATTTTACATCTCTGTTTGCACTCAAAGCTGTGCTGTTGGGCAGACAACACAAAGGGAGTAGGTGGAGAAGCAGGGCGTCATTCAGAGTTTCCAAGCACCTCGGCTCTGGGAGTGTGCCTCTGCACCTGCACACCTGGGACTCCTGTCGAAACCAGAGTCGCAGAGCAGAATGAATGGCAGAAGGTTCCTGGAGGAAGGCAAAAGGCAAAAGGCAGATGCAGGCAGAAGAGCTGCCTTCCTCCTGGTAGGTCAGGGAGCACAGTGGGCATGACAGAGAGCACTTTGGTTGGTTTATTTGTCGTCTTGGGTCTTTCAAGATTTCTTGTTGGGAAGTGAATATTGAGAGAGGGTGTCTTTGACTAAGTGACTGATCCTTCTAGAGGGGGTTGCAGTGAGATAAGTGCCAAGAGACATGATATTTTGGCAACACCTCCTGTCCGTTCTTCTGGGGTCCAGACTTGGGGGGTGCAATGGATGGGTGCTTATTGAGTTGCAAGACACAAAGCATGCAACAGAGGGCATTGCCGCACATCGGGTCCCAGTGTGATTAGAAGTGGAGGAGCCTGGAGCTGGAGGTGATTTGACTCTTAGGACTTCCAGTCTCCATGTGCACACATTGAACCATTGATTCTCACGAGGCTACTCAGCCAGCTTTGGGTCCTGTTGCTCCTGATCCATGACCATTAGCTTCTTCTCTCAACATCTTTGTTCTAATAGAGTTCTCTCCAGTACATTTTCTGCTTAGTTATAGTTTTTGTTTTCTAACCATTTTGGCTTGCACTTAAATAAAGATGACTAAGGTTACCCATGGCCTTATCAGTGTATCTTTCAATCTTGGTCCCAATAGTAGATAGCTAGAGTCTTTGTGTATTTCTCAGTTAAAAGACCTGTGGGTGGGAATATGACTGGTGCAGTGGATCCCTCTTTGAAGTCACCTCTTCATCAGGGGTACCTGATCAGCCCGGGATGCCATGCCTGGGGCATGTGTCTACTTCTGGTCAAGTCATTTGAGGACAATGGTAACAACGAGATACCTAGATTTGCTATTTTGATAAGGACTCTGGGCAGAATCTTACTTAGAAAGGACTTAACTGAACTTTGTTTTGTCATGGGTAGTCAAGACTTTAAAAGCTAAATTAAAACAAAAGAGGAAAACAACAGTTATTGTCAAAGGCTAATGCCACACATTTAGTTATCGTGATTAGGCACTTAGAATATGGAGACGTTTTGAAGTGGCTTTGGTAAACTATGCAGGATAAAATACATTTTTTTTAAAAAAATGAAAACTAAATTGGTTAATTAATAAGTAAATCCACATAGTAAATTTTGGGGTAAAGCAAATTAGACATAGATTTGAAGATGGTAGTGAAGGGAGAAGACAGAGAGAAGAGAAATGTCAGAATCCGGGCAGTG
>JAQHUG010000104.1:1999646-2043746 GCA_028555095.1 Dicrostonyx torquatus | reverse complement strand
ACGGATAAGGAGGAGACACCAGTGCGGATGCCACTGGGAATGGCACCCAGGTGGCCTGTCTTGCTCTGTGACTTTCAGCTAGGACTTGAAAGTGTCTCAGCTTCACTTTAGGGGAAATCAGAGGCTCACCATGGGGGTGTTGAGAGGTTTAAAGGACCTGAAACTCTAAAGCACTTACAACAGCCAGCGTCTAGCCTGGTGAGCACGCAGCACCACGATGGCGTTGGACGGCTTCTGTCAAACCCTGTTTTCTCAGGTTGACACCGTACAGAGCGGGGTGTAAATGAGTGGGGTGACCCGAGGCATTTGTGAGCTTGTTCTGTGAACAGATGACATTAGCCAGAAAATGACCACTTCTCTTTACCGCGTTACTAAATCAGCTAAGACTTAACCGCACTCACTTTCAAATGTCGCCAAACTCTTCATCCAAGCCCCTTCCATGCTACTCCTCCTCTGAGAGCTGTCCTCCAACTTTTCCTTGACAGGGTTGTGCCCACAGGAAGACCTTCTGTGAAATCACGAGCTTTTCTTTTTTCCCTGTCTGGGTATACTGGCCACAATCACCTCACAGCTTTGCATGGCTAATCATAAGGCTTATCAAATGGAAAGCTTAACCACAAAATAAGCGGGTTTCATCACACCTTGTAAGGGTGTGTCAACTGTTCCATTTGACTTGACTTGATGCCAGCCCCAAATCTTGTAGGGTTTTCTTGGAGGCAGCTACTCTTCTTATCTTTCATCATTGTGGGCATGTCCTAAGAGTCGTGGGCACTCTCTGCATGTGCTGTCTGTTACTTTTCCTTTGTTTAAGCTACCAAAAGAACATGAGTGCTACGGTTTGAATGCGTGGACAAGGTAGTCCCTAAGTTCACGTGTTAATGCTGTCTGGAGGTAGGGCCTAGAAGAGGTAATTAAGATTAGGCTAGATTATAAGGGAGTAACCCTGTGGTATGATGGCATTTGTGGCTTCATGACAAGAGGAAGAGAGACTTGATTTAGCATGCTTGCTCTTTCTCAACATGCCATTCTTTCTACTCTGTTTGATGTGGCGAGAAGATCTTCATGAGCTGCAAGGGAGAAGCCAGCACAGTTACTTAAATTTCCCAGGGTCTAGAACCATGATCCTATAAAACACCCTAATATAAGTTATTCCATCTAAGATATTATGTGGTAGCAATCGTAAATGAGCTAAGATAAAAAGAATGCGAGCTCTTGGGATTTCCTTACCCTACGGCCCCACAGCTGCCCTGGGTGTTTTTGGAAATGAAGATGCCAGAGAGGAGAGGAGTTTGGCCATTTTGCTTCAAGACCTCTATGGAGGACTTTGTGTGGTGAACCTCAACGCTTGTCTGGGGAAGAGTTCAGATGTCAGGAGGAAGGATCATGACAGTCAGAAAGTACCAGACGAGGAAGAATTAGCAAAGTCTCCCACTTGGAGCATGAAATAGGGAAGCTGTTTGAGAGACTGACTTACAGGAAGAAGATTGATTGTGGCATGTGGTTTCAGAGGGTTGTCCCCATCATGGAGGGGAGCACATGGTGAAATGGAGCCATTCAATAGCAGTGAGACCGGAGGGGTGGGAGGAGTCAAAGAGAATTAGGACACCTAGAGGCTGTTAGCTGAGCACCACTAGAGAAAAATGTAAACAGCCAAAGTTAGAACCTTCCCGGAGAGGAAAGAGGCAAACAGACAGAAACCTGAATGAGAACACAGTTGATTGGTCACAAGCAAGTCCAGGCTGTGAAAAGGGCTTCATGACACTAGAGGATTAGTTGTGTTTTAATGGCTTTCTAAATGGAGGGTCGCTTCTAACTCGGGGGAGAGGGGAAACTAGGCTGTAGATACAGCATGCTGTCTGAGCCACATCTGAAGCACTGGTAAGAGCTGCAGAGGTGGGGAAGATAGGCAAGACAGCACAAGCAAGAGCATGGAGCCTGCAAGGCCAGAGGCAGGGCAAATGTTCAAGAGCGGTGTCACGGGAGGTGAGCAGTTGCCTGAAAAGCTGAACGGTAGATTAGCATCTAGGGCCTCGCTCACTGTTCGAGTTTTCACAAGCGGCTTATCCTCAATCTGACCCAGTTTCCTTGAGTAGAGTGAGAATCATGGAAGTACCCACTAGACAGGATTGCTGTGTGGACAAAATGATGTAGCGCAAATGCACAGCTCATCCTAGTCCCTGGCATGTGACGCAAAGCCGCTAAATGACCATTGGTAAGTGATTGGTGGTGATGGCAATGGTGATCAGCAGTGTCTTCAGGCTTCTGGAAATGGTGAGACTGAGGTTGTGCTCCACTTGTTGCTACAATAAATATTCAGATACATAACTCATAAAGAGGAAAGGTCTATTTTGGCTCACAGTTGTTTTGGCCTTGTAGTTAGGCGGCATATCATGGCAGGAAGAAGTGATAGGGAAAACTTCACTCCTTCACCAGGGAGCCAGAGAATGGACGAAGAAGGGGCGAGAGTCTTTCTAGCCAGTCTAGGGACATTTCCACATTGATATGAAGCTCTGCAATAGACCTCAACTCTTAAACTCTCTATCACATCTTAATAGTAGCACTGGGTCATACCACGAGCCATGAACCTTTTGTAGGCAGTTCAACATCCAAAAAATAACAAGATGCCGTATGAAACTATGAGGCCAAGGATATAAAAGATGATGTGAAGTTACCTTGAGGGGCAGGAAAAAAAATATAATAATGTACTGCGTGAAATTCTCAAAGAATAAATACAAAATTATGACAAAAAAGGAAAGTCACAGGGACGTGTAGAGAAAGAAGAAAATAAATAAAGAAGCATTGCCGCTGACTTGTATTAAGAGAATTGTTTTAAAAGGGTTTAAGCAGGAGAATAATATAATAAGTTTTACAAATCAACTAGTTCTCTGGGAGTCACTGTCGATTTGAAGAAGGCAAGACTGCACAGAAAGATTGGAGAGGTAAAATTACTCCTTCCCAGGTTAAAAGCAGAGAGCTTTACCCATCTGGGGACTGTAACAGTGGGCAACAGGTCAAAGAAAATACCCTTTTTGGAGAACTCTGAGTGGTGACTGTGGTAGGCATTGGTGAAAGAAGAGAAAAAGCTAAGGTTGTGCTCAGGGTGACTAGGCAAACTGTGACCCAACCGTTGCTGTGAAAGACCTTTAAAAGAAGCATGTGTAGGAACAGCAGAGATGAGGTTGTTTGGAAAGGCTGAGTGTGGAGAATATATGAAAAGACCTCCTTGAAGCCTCCCAGGATGTGGCCAGTGGAAAGATTCAGATGCTGCCAGAATAATGTTAGATGGCACCAGGAGATGTCTCCTGGGAAAGAATGCAAGGTGAGAAAAAGAGGAGATCAAGGAATCTTCACTCGGAATATCACCATTTAAGGAGCAAGAGAAGAAAAATATCCATATACCAGAGGGCTGGAGAAGGATGGAAGAGCGTGAGGTGTGACAGAAACTTGAATAGAGTTTGAGGGATGCGAGCGATGAGCCATCTCGCATACCATCTGTCCATCCACTATGTTAAGAAGGAGAAGGGGCTAACTGATTTAGCAAGGAGGTGGGGGATAGAAAGAGCAAAGAGTGCGAGACAGGAAGGAGAGTCGGGGATTCAGACTTTATATGAGACTTTTTTGAGAAACGGGAAAGTGAAAAGAGTCAAGGAGGAAGGTAGCAGAAAGACTTTCAGAGTGTGACGGTGAATTTTGTGAAACTTGACTGGATTTAGAGTCATCTGGGAGACGCATCTCTATTGGGTGTTTCCAGGGAAGTTTGGACTGAAGATGGAAAGATTCATCCTAACTGTGGATGGCACCGCATGGTCTGTGTTCTGGACTGGGGAAAGGAACAGGGGAAGCAGAGAGACCATCACCATTCATCCCTCTGTACCCCCTGACTGTAGGTGCAATGTGATCAGCTTCCCCTTCTTCCTACCTCATGGTGTCACTGCCACGTCTCCCCTACCGTGATGGATGACAGCTCTAAACTGTGGGTCAAACTCACCGCTTCCTTCCTTGAGTGGTTTGTTAGGTGCTTTGTCATAGCAATGAAAACAGTAACTAATCCATAGGGAACTTAGCCTTTTTCTTCTGTATTATCACTATTGCTGTGTGTGCGATGTGCGTGTGTGTGGGTGTGCATGTTGTGGTGCACGTGTAGAGGTCAGAGAACAGCTTTCTGAGGTTAATTCTCTCCTTCCACCTTTAAATGTGCTCCAGGGATTGAACACAGGTCATCAGGCAGTACAGCAAGCATTTTGCCTGTTACATTGTATCATCAATGCTAACAGAAGCCTTTTATTGGATAGAAATGAGCTTAGGAAGAGGAGGATGCTGCAGAGGCAAAGGAAAAGGAATAGAGCTGATGAAGTAAAGGTCACAGGGAGTAGGATGACCACAGTGTCAAGAGCCTGTGCAGAAAGAAATTTAGATGGACCAGAGCGACCAAGCAAACAGAACCAACCCTTGGTCCACAGTTTGTGAAACTCTACCAAGAAGGTGTGTTTCAAGGCTTTCTATATGGGCAACCTTGAATTCTGCAGGTACTAATAGTAAGCTTTTCACAACACAAAGACACAGGCCGCATACCCTAAGTGAATCATGGCGATTGTTGAGGCCTTCCTGGAAAGGTGTGAAGATTTGGAGATCAAGCTAAAAAGATGTTGAGCAAGAACAAGAGATAGGTGAAACATCAAATGAAGGGGTGTGGTCTTCACCACCCCAGCCTGTGACCACACCCGCTGCCACCCCTCTAATTAATTAATGGGGCCGGGTCACCAGGGGGAGTATAAAATGGCTAACTCAGGTGGGGAGCGCTCTCTCTGCGCGGACCGCCGACCTGCGTACTCCAACGGGGAGCTCCTTTTGGGTATTGTAGTCTGTGTGTACCTTGGTCTTGGTCTCTTTAATAAATCCGTGTATCCTGTCACAATCAAACCCAAGGTCTGAAGAAAAAAATGAATCTGTGGCAAAGTTCATTTTAGTTACTAGGCAATGCTACTTTTCTGTCTTTTAAGATATTGAATACATAATGAGAAATATGGCTGAAGCATTCCTTCAGATCTACATCCTGGCCTCATAGGCTCAGGGAAAGACTAAGAACATAAGACAATTAGGGATACCAGGCAAACAGAACTTTCTAGAAACAACCAGGGAGCACAGACTCAGGATGCTAACAATGACCCTTTTACCTTCTTGTTTATCCTTAAAAGGCTCAAGGGGAAAAAATGACCTCAGAAGGAATTATGTGTCTTCTAATCATTATTATTTAACTGGATAAGACCCCATTTTCATTTTAACTCTAATTCACAGTTATGAAAACCAACATCTTTAACTTGAATTGCCTTCTCTTTGTCCTGGGGTTATGTATCAGTTTAAAGCTTTGGGAATGTCCCCTCTGAATCACTGGATAGCCTCCCATAACAATTGAGCATTTCTCCCAGGAACCTGAGGGACAACAAAGATATTATGTAGTCTTAGTGAAGGAGCAAACATTTCCCCAGACCCACAGAGGCAGCGCCTCCAAACTCTCAGTAGAAATGATCAGAAAGAACAGGGGCATCATTTAATTAGCTAGTTTTAGAATATATGCTGGGAAATGAAAGCAGTTAGCCCCCAAATATACGTGAGGTGAGAGGTTATTTTCTAGAGAGACAGTCTGTGGCCTAAGAGAAGTTAGTGGGTTGCTTGGAAAGTTTCAGGACAGAGTGAACAAGGTGCTACCAGTCGTCCTTCTGAGTTGCTGGCAACACACAAGCCATGATTATTTCCTCTCCCTGGCTAGGGCTACCCCTCAGTGCAGAAGACAGAGGGGAGCCCACCACTCTAGATGAATGACAACACTACCTCAGGACTCCAAGGAACTCTGGGCATGCTCTCTGGCTGCTCTGACAGATGTTTTAGGGAAGTCCCTCTGATTTGTCAACTGCAAACGATAGCACTCTCTTGGTGGCCTGCACCATTTGCTGTCCACACAGATGGGCTGGGCATCACCCTGACTTGGGATAAAAGGCGACTGACTTGGATGTCACAAGGACATGCTGTTAAAGACAGCAGTGTCTCTATAGAACACAGTGCTGTTAAAAAAGGAATTCTTCTTTTTTAGCATATTTGACCCATATAAAACCCCCTTGTGGTGGGTTGTTATTCTTTCTAAAAACAATCCCTACCTTTTCATTGTATTGATTTAATTGTATTTCTCTAGCGCCTTTCATGGTTTTCATAAGTCATGTTAACTTCAATCTCCTCCTTCTAAAGCTTTAACAACTTTCTAGAATTAGATATAATCTCGTGCTTGATGGTCTTCATGTTTAGGCTCAGTTTGACTTTCCAACAGCGGCCAGCACTGGACTCAGCACCGGAGCCCATTTCTTCTTTGTTCTCTCTGTTTTTTCACATCCTGCCCTTTCCTTCCCCTTTGCCTGTCTTCTCGCTTGCCCTACATCTCTATCCTGAACCTCAATCAGCTCCTAAAGATTCACTGGCTCCCACCTAACCAGTAGCCTGCTTCTTCCCAACTCTCAACTTCCAGCATGACCACTTCCTTTTCAAGGTTCTCATAGACTTGATGTTTTTGTTTTAAAAACCTCTACCATATAGTGTCTTAGTGAAGTCTCTTCTTAGGTTGAAAGCTGTGGCTTTTTCATTTGTAATTCAAAGCCTGGAACAAACATCATTTCCAGTGTGAACTCTTTTCCATACACACATAATAGTTCTCATAAAAATTCTCTCCTTGTGGTATGTGTGTATGTGTGTGTATGGGTGTGTATGTGTGTGTGTGTGTGTGTATGTGTGTATGGGTGTGTATGTGTATGTATGGGTGTGTGTATGGGTGTGTGTATGGGTGTGTGTATATATGGGTGTGTGTGTGTGTGTGTGTGTTCCATAGTGGGTGTGTGGAGGTTCGAAGACAACTCTGTGATGCATTTCTCTCTTCCCACCTTTGTGTAGATTCTAGGGGCCAAATGCAGCTCACCAGGCTTGAACAGCAAACCCCTTTACTGCTGAGGCATCTTGCCAGCTCTGTTTTTAACATAAGCGCTTCTTGCCCTGTGCTGGGATGGTTGGCTTTGGTGTTTGCGGTCAGCAGTATGAATCTCAGCTCTGCTGTGTGATCCTAAGTAGGTTACTTAACCTTTCTGTGTGCTCCTGCTTTTGTACTTCTAAAATGGAAATTATAATGACATCTGTCTTAACCAGTCACTGTAGGGATTCAAAGAGTTAAGACATCTAAAATCTTGTCAGATCAAATGCCAGCATCATTTCTATATTTTCTTATCTTTTATATTTTTATTGATAAAATGATGCCTTAGCAAAGTCGAACTATGAAAGCTGTTTGTCAAATAAATAAACCATGAAAAGGGTTGTTTGATGCTTCTTTATAATAGTTCTAAATTTAAAAAATGGGGATTGCCCTTCACCAGCTTTCCCACACAAATTAACACGAGGTTTATAATAGGTAATCGATAAACATTTTCAGAGCTTTGCAAATATTAATTCAGGAACTGACAGATTGAGAACAATATAAATAAAATTGCAATGTATTATTTTCATATCAAATCAATAGCCACACAGAATTGTCCGAAGGTTGGGAAACACAGTTCCCTTGTCTTAAAGCCCCCCTGTTGGGAAGATTATTTAATGTGCACAGCTGTTTTTAGCCAGTCTCTATGCTCCAGTACTACCCAGCAAACCTTCAAAATAGCTTTGAGCATGAATGACAGAGGGAGCCAGGGTGAGCAGAATGCCAATACAGACTTCATGAAGCCCGAAGTGGAGTTTCGACCCCCGGTATAGTCGCCAACCAGAAAGTTGCAAAGATGTATAATAGCTTCCCTGAAGTCTGGGACTCCGAAGCCCAGAGGATTGCTCCCCCTAAGCCGAAGCTTTGTCTGGCCTTCCTGAGTCAACTGAGGCAGGCGTGGGCCTATGTCACAGTCCAGGCTGACATTCATCACACCTAGGATCACACTGCAGAAAAAGCAGCTAGCAGGTTATTCAGCTAGAAACGCTTGCACTGGCTCCCTCCCCGCCCCAGTCCCCCGCCCAGCTCTGTCACTCAACTTTTCTCATTCTGTACAGGAGAGGTTTCTCCACCCCCACCTCTGTGCTTTTTAAAGTAATGCCAGTGGAACAGCTAATGAGGCAGTGGAAAGCAAGCTGGTCCCTTCAGGGCTGCTAATGACTTCATGCCTGGGAGCCTAATCAAAGATTTGTACATTTAATTGCTGTCAAGTCAGCTCCAACCACCTGCCATTTCTGCAGCACCTGAGCTCCCAGCTCGGTAGCCCCTGATTCTAAATGAATCCATCACTGTTTCTAAGGGCTCGAAAGCCAGGCTGCTGGGCAACCTTGAACCAGGTTTATCCAGGAGGGCAGAGATCAAGGGGCCTGGCGGTGGGGGAGTCACTTACTTACCTTATGGGTTTGACCTTGGGGAAGACACCGGTTCTTTTCAGAATCTGACTCCTGCTTTTCTGGGGGGAGGGGAATGAAAGGTGTGTGAGGGTGGCACACAGGTAGGAGGAGAGCAGGGAGAAGTGACATCGGACCGCATTTTTTTCAGTCTGTGGGTGCCTTTATTCTGAAGGATAACTGAACTTCTGACCCCAGAGCTGGTTGTAGCCTGGGTCAGTGTGTGCTAACAGTGCTTTCGGAGAACATAATGTTTGTTTTGTTGTCTTTCCCTATTTCAGGCTGGAATTGATTTCTAGGCTCTTTGGAAGATTTGAGGGGTGAGAGCACCTTACTCTAGACCTGGATTTAACCTAATGGCTATTAAGCTAGCTGTCTCGTGGGGTATACATCTCTGGGGTAAACAAGGGGTGATTAGCTATTGCTTCAGTTGCAATAAAATACTTCAAACTCATACACTGAACTTCCCCCCTTTTTTAAAGTTAATGATTTTATTTTAAATCTTGGCCACAGTTTACCCTCTTTTCTCTCCTCCCAGTCCCTCCCCACACCTCCTTTGTCTCCACCTCCAATCCACTCCTCTTCTGTTTCTGTTCAGAAAAGAGCAGGCTTCCCATGGATATCAACAAAACATGGCATATCAAGTCGCAGAAAGGCTTTTTATTAAGGCTGGGCAAGACAACTCAGCATGAGGAAAAGGGCCCTAAAAGCCAGCACAAGAGTCAGTGGGACAGCCCCTGCCCCCACTGTTAGAAGTCCCATAAGAAGATCAATCTACACAGTGTCACATGCATTCAGAGGGCATAGGTCAGTCCCATGCAGGCTCCCTAGTTGTCATTTCAGTCTCTGTGAGCCTCTATGATCCCAGGTTAGTTGATTCTGTGGGTTGTCTGGTGGTGTCCTTGACCCTTCTGGCTCCTACAATCCTTCCCCCCTTCTTTTTCAGGATTCCCCGAGCTCCATCTAATGTTTGACTGCAACCACTAAATTCTAACCTTGCCCTTTTTATCAGTTACAGGTTCATCAGGAACACCAGTTAAACCTTATCTTTCTGACTTAGTTCCTAGGATGGTTGTTCCAAACGTGAACACACAGTTAAATCACTGGGTGGATGTTTTAAACACACTCTGAGACTCCAACCCCAAGGGTCCTGATGCAGTTGGCTCGCGGTTCAGTCAAATGATGCACTAATCAAACTCCTGGTTCTGCTAATCCTATTGCAGGGCAGGGGTAGATAATGATCTAAAAGTCTCTGCTTTCTGTTTCCAGCTTGGCACTGGCAGGAGGATGAGATGATGTATAGTTGACCAGCTGTGTCTGCCTGAGTTGGCCAAGGAAGAGCCTCTGGCCCTGAGAACTTAAGGAGGAAAAATGATGATTCTTCTCTCCTTCTCCCAACCTGGGCCAAAACTCATATGTAACCAAAGGAAATGACTCAGACTGAGCCAATGGCTGGGCAGGAAGGACCTCTTTGGAAATTGTTTGGGAATTGGTTCCTCTCTAGGGTGACCATGTCAGGGATGTCCCAGGACCCCCATTTCTACAAAACCAGAGGATGGTCCTCATCCAACAGGGATGCTGTCTATCTGCCATTCCTTCTGCACTGTAAGAGGCATATTATTAATTCAGATTTACAAATAAAAATAGAGGTGACTATTCTCATATCTTTATCTGTACCCTTGACAAAGAGAAGGAAAGAAAAAGAAAATCAAAACAAAATGTCAGCAAAGCAGAGGGAGGAAAACGATTTAGGCTGTCTGAATTCATCAGCCCAGGATCTCATGGGCAAATCTTTGAAGCAACTATGGAGGTGGACCTCTCTTTCGTCTTCCCTTCCTTCTTTCCTTCGTTCCTTCCTTCCTTCCTTTCTTTTTTTTCTTTCTCTCTCTCTCTTTATTTTTCCTTTCTTTTATCTTCTTCTTCCTTCTCCTTCTTCCTCTTTTTCCTCCCCCTTACTTTTCATTTAATAAACCTAACCCAACTTGCAAAGTAAGCTAGAAGTGATAAATATCTCTACCCTTCTGCAGAAACCTACTGATTCTGAGTAGCCTTTGACCCGAATCTCCAGTAACATGACAACTTGGGATCAGCTAGCTGGTCTGATGAAGAAATAGCAGGGACTGGCCGTGTCCTAAAACTTCCCCTTGCATGTTGATTTCCTGTATTTGTTTGCCTTCTTCTGCCCTACATAGTTTTAGACACATTCCAGACAGATGCACACTGCTTTCAGGGGCCCTGGAAAGTGTGCATGATAACCTTACTGGAAAGCAAACATCATCTGATCGTCCAATCACAGGGAAAGATATTGCTAATTGTTATTCACTTAGGCCTCTAAATCTTTCCCCAGAGCACTTAAAATCACAGTTATCAGGGCATTCATCCTTTAGTCACCTCTGGAATTTGGGTCTGAAATTGTCTATGACCTGGGAAAACAGAACCTGAGAATAAGTGCTATGTATCTAATAAGACCCCAAACAGCAAGTCTGTATGTAGGTAAGTTATGCATTTCAGGAAATTATGCAAACGAGAACCTTCCAGGTGGAAGGGCTCATCTTCTTCAGTCCTCCAGGAGTAATGCCCTAAGGAGACTTCTGGCGATAGGCTCCCTTGAGTGACATCCGGAGGACAGTGTGTGAGATGCCACACCAAGCTCATCTTGAAGGCTGAACTGAAAGACATTTCTGGGGCTCTCTTCCCTGGCCAGAGCCTTCCCAGCTGCTGGAGCTGGGTTTCCATGGCCCGACCCTTTGTGCCATGCTGACAGTGCTACTGTATTACTTTGCATAGCACCGCCCTGGAGCCGCTTGTATATGGGTTTGCCTTTCCCGATGGCAAAGACTTTAAGACCAGGATCTAGATTGCAATTATAACTGTGCCCTGCTGCCTCGTGCAGAGCCTGGCCTCTGGTAGGGACTCAATGAGCAAATGAAGGCTACGCTGAAAGCAGTTTTGGAGATCCTATACACAGTCCTGGTTCATAAATTGTGTAGAATGTATTGTGCTTGTAATACTGTAAATTAGATTTGAATCAAGCCAAGGGATTCTTGCCGCTTTGCCCCTTATAACATGCAGTCAAGGCACAGACATGCCCACAGGTTAAACTGCTAAATTGCTGCTTCTTGAGAAAGAGGATTAAAAGCAGGTCACAAGGACAATTGGACCGCTGTGTTTTCCTCACAAAGTGCATGTGGTTTCCTCCTGTTGGCCCCGTAGAACCCAGCACTATGGAAAATCAAAACACCAGGAAGCTCATCTCTCACCCTCTTATTTGCTCCTATCTCATGGGAGCTGGGCAATCCCCTTCTCTGATATGGAAGGAATCCTGGCCCAGAGAAGTCGTGAAAATGCTGGCAGCTTCCTTGGGGCATGTGCTGAGGGCTGTGCTCCAGCCAACTTAACTCTGCCCCTCACCATTTCTGCACTCCTCTCATCCAAATGCAAAGGGCAATGGTGGCACAATGGAGAATGTTCTCTGAAGACCTTGGCTTAGTCACACTGTCCCCCATCAAGGGTAGCCCCAATGAGTTACACACAAGGCCACACTTTCAGAACTCTAACCATGGCCACCCGTTGTGCTCGATGACTCAATCCTTACATCCAAGATGCTGAGAAAGGAGGGGTTGGGAGCTCAAGGCCTGCTTGGGTTAGTAACAAGTTCACCAGTTTGAACTAAACAGCAAGCATCTGCCTCAAATAAATAGATAAATCAATAAATAGATAAATAAAGCAAATGAGAACCTCCTCCCAACAAAACCCAATCCAACCAAATAGAAAAACAACAAAAAAAACCCAAGCCAAAAAAGTAGTATAATTTAAAATGACTTATAAAAGCCAGAGACTTGTTGGAGGTATCTGAGGACCTTACAGAGTATCCCAATGGCCATTGTCAGCAGCCATCCTTGGGTTTGCTCAGTGTGAAAGCTGGTGAAGATTAGCTGGGACAGAGAACACCAAGATTCATAATTGGGGGTGTTGCTGGCATCCTCTGGGGCTCCAGAAGTTCCCTTGCCTCTTTCTCTTGCATTCGCCAGGGACCTCTCCCATCCCACCTCTCTCTGACTCCTTGTCTGGCTTCCTCCTGGCCTGATTAAAGGGAAGGAAAATAGGCCTTCCGAATGTGCCTCGCCCTGTTTCATTCCTTCATTCCTCCTTCTGCGATGTGAGCCTCCTGCCAGTGGGTGCTAGATAAAGTTGAGGTTTGTAAGGGCTTGGGCGAGATGCAGTCATTGGATGAGAGAGAAAGGCGTGGACAGATGTAAGCCACTCCTGTCCTTTCTTCTGGGCCTCTAACACGCAGCGGGCAGTGGTCTGCCTGTAAAGGAGGAGACAGAGCAAGAACTGCAATGTGGATGTGCACAGCCGATGACCCATCTCTGCTCCCATTTCCCCTCTGCATTCGCTAGCCCTGTGTCCCACATTCCTGAGCCTCAGACTTCCCCACAGGCACGATGGAACGTTGGAAAGTGTTCAAACCGGGACATGTTGCAAAGATGACATATGTTTTGTGCAACTATCTCAGAACCACACAAGACTCCTAGGCAATGCGCCAGAGAGAGAGAGAGAGAGAGAGAGAGAGAGAGAGAGAGAGAGAGAGAGAGAGAGTGGAGAGAGGAGAGGGTCTAGCCAGGACATGTGATTTATCAGCAGTCGCTACAAGCATTTTCTCCACTGTAAATGTCCTGACATTCTGACCCGGCTGCTCTGAAAATTTCCAAGACTGTTCCTATGCCAACCAGAAACATTACATGACCTATGCTCCTTAGGCAATCCAGCAGTGGTCTAGCGTACCAGGAGGATGTGGGTGACATTTGAGTTATTGCTCATTCTTTCATATGGGAAAATCTAGTGGTTTTTATAGCCGCCAACAGAACTTCATGAGACCTTGAAGAGCTTGTGCCAATGCCCAACTTTTACTGTCTCGCTTACATGTGTGTAATCAAATAGTTTTGAAAGCCCAACACACATAAGAAATATTGGACAACTTCTCTGAAAATTCTAAATACCTCTATAGTTTCACTGTGTGGTCTAAGCACCCCAGTGCCTCTCTGGAGCATCGCATTGTGAATCAGATGTTTGGTTTTATGTCACCCAGCCTGATCATTCTAATTTTTTAAAATAAATTAAAATTTAAAAACCTTATATTTTCTCTCTGTTTCTTTTATTCAGAAATTTACCATTTATCCCAATATTTGTCTTTCTAGGGAGAGAAAAGCATTCATTCTCTCTCTTTCTCTCCAGTTATTTTGTTCAGATGATGAACTCAAAGGAAGGGTGATATGCTCTAGGATTATCTAAACACCATCACCAGATTAGCAAGGGCAACATCAGAAGTCTTACATCCCGATCCTGTCCTTGCTGCATTCTGGCCAAGCCACATCCCCAACCATAGGGATGCAAATGCCAGCTAGAAAGTTCTTTAAAAGGCCAATTACAGGGAGCCCAGAGGGACTAGATGTTTCATCACCATCGTATATATAGAATGTACACTATTCAAGACATCTTTTTTCCCTCTTTTTTAAATTGATTTTATTGAACTATGCATTTTCCTCTGCTCCCCTCCCTTTCCCTCCCCTCCGCTTCAATCCTCTCCCAGGGTCCCCATGCTCCCATTTTACTCAGGAGATCTTGTCTTTTTGTACTTCCCATGTAGATTAGATCCATGTATGTCTCTCTTAGGGTCCTCATTGTTGTCTAGGTTCTCTGGGATTGTGAATTGTAGGCTGGTTTTCTTTGCTTTATGTCTAAAAGCCACTTATGAGTGAGTAGATATGATATTTCTCTTTCTGGGTCTGGGTTACCTCACTCAGTATGATGTTTTCTACCTCCATCCATTTGCCTGCAAACTTCAAGATGTCATTTTTTTCTGCTGTGTAGTACTCCATTGTGTAAATGTACCACATTTTCCTTATCCATTCTTTGGTCGAGGGGCATTTAGGTTGTTTCCAGATTCTGGCTATGACAAACAGTGCTTCTATGAAAATAGATAGTTATTCATGACTTCTTGAGATCTAGTTTGGACATCTGTCCCAACAAGTACTGTCTGTGGCTTTAGAATATCCCTCAGCTTGCCTTGTGGGTGATGTGGTCCAACCCTGACTCCCTATTCAATAACCAGTTTAATCATTCCCAGTTGAAAAAGCTACCTGAATATTTATAGGTATTAAGGATAACTATATAATTGGGACTTTTTCCTTCCCTTTGCAAAAAGGAAAAAAGTTAAAAAAATTCTTCAGACTTACTAAACAATTCATATATGCTAAAATTTCTTCTTCTTGGTATATGGGTATTGAAAATTTAGTCACTATATTATTGTGTGAGCCCTGGCTTGGTCAAATAACAGAATAGTTCCATTTCATTCCCAAGTCCCCTCTGCTGTTTTAGGTGGAGATTTGTAGCAATCTTATTCTGGCCATTGGTAGCTCCTGACTGGATTTCTGCCTTTCCTGTTTCCCCTCTATGTGTAGTCACACAGTGTGTAGGCTTTTGTGACTGGCTTTTTAAATTTAGCATAGCACACATGAAATCAATCTGTGTAACAATCATAGTTCCTTTTGTGTTGCTCAGTTCCATTGCATGAGTGTGTAACAGTTTAACTGACTTCCAACCAACCATTGAAGGAGATTGAGATCTTTCCCATTTGGGGTGAATATTAGCAAAGCCAGAAACATTTGTGTGGAGAATTCTGTGTATGCATCTACCTTGGTTTTATGACATTTTGTCTAGGAAGTATGTGCACTGCACGTTTAAATCCTGATGAGTACTAGGAGCCTGAAAAACTTTGGGGACTCAGTCAGCCATCAGTCAGGCCCAGTCCTGCCAGTTAGAAATGGGCTGGCTGCAGCAAGAGGCTATTATTATTCCCACTGAGGACATTTGTGGAGTTGAAATTAAAATGAAGTCTCTTTCACTGAAGCCCTGGGGAAGAACATAAGTACATGACGGTCACCATCAATTTAGTGAGCCTAAGGTTATCCTGGTGGCTACAGGAATATTTCTATGGGTTGTGGCAATTCCCAGTGCAGCTCACTGTGTGTGTTGGAAGAACCCCTCTTCAA
Organism: Dicrostonyx torquatus; assembly: GCA_028555095.1. Lineage (NCBI taxonomy): Eukaryota > Metazoa > Chordata > Mammalia > Rodentia > Cricetidae > Dicrostonyx > Dicrostonyx torquatus. Next base: position 2,028,294 of record JAQHUG010000104.1, on the reverse strand, counting down.
ACCATGGGTAAATGCTCTGTCCTAGCTTGGGGGACTATTTCTGTGATGAAATGCCAAGACCAAGCAAGCTGGGAGGCAAGGGTTTATTGGGCTTACACTTCCATATTGTGGTCCGTCACTGAAGAAGGTCAGAACAGGGAGCCCAAGCAAGGCTGGAACCTGGAGGTGGGAGCTGATGCAGAGACCATGGAGGAGTGTTGTTTACTGGCTTGCTCCTCAGGGCCTGCTCGGCCTGTTTTCTTAGACAGCCCAGCACCATCAGACCAGGCACAGCATCACCCACAGTGAACTGGGCCCTCCCTTCCCCACATCAATCATTAATTAAGAAAATGCCCTACAGCCTGATCTTATGGAGGCATTTTCTTAGTTGAGGTTCCCTCCTTTCAGATGACTCTAGCTTGTGTCAAGTTGACATAAAACTTGCCCGCACATGCTCTTTAATAGCTGAGTAAGCGCCTATGAGTAGTGTTTACTAACAAACTTCATCTTCATTAAGTTTCAATAAACTTTTCTCATTAACTTTGGTGATGGGGAGCCACCCATGTTTCTTAGTTAACATAGCTATATAAAGATGTACATCTTACCTGTGTGCCTTCCTCTTTCTCTTTCCCAGTTGTCTAAGGTGAGCAGCTTCGGTCTATGGAAAGCTCTCTTGCTGGGTGCTGCAGCTCACTCACGGCAATGCTGTAAAAGACCACGGACCGAAACTTCTGCAGCTGTGAGCCCAATCAATCCTTTCCTCCCGAGCATTGGTTTTCTTAGGTATGGTGTCTTAGAAATGGAAATTGGCAAACACACTTTAGGATCTCATTCAGTCTTGCCCACCGTTCCATCTTATCACCCTGGGGCATAGAGTTCTTTAACATCTCACAACTAAATATTTTCACTTAACTGGAGTATGTCTGTTATGTGTACGTCTAGTAATAGATGAATATAGATGAATAATAATCATAAAGATGAATACACTAAGTCTATTTTAATGAAAAAATCTGTATAACAAGAATTATTGGACCTCGACAATGCATACCTTCAGTGTGGATGTGCTCTAATGATGCGGCTGTAATTATTTTTAAACGAATTTTAAGAAGGAAGAAAGTGTAGGTAAGAGCAAGTGCTGTAAATTTATAGTAAGCGTGGACTTTACAATTTCAATTGTATGTGCAGAGTATTTTTTGTGATTTGGTCATTTGAAAAACACTATTGCAATGTAGCAATGTGCTTGTACTGAACGATCAGCTTCTAAGAGCGGCACTGAACAACCCCCGAGGACTGTGAGGATTTGTGCTGCTCTGACTGAACAAACTGACGGGCAGGGCTTTTCAGGAGCCATTGGATCATGAAATAGTCACTTTCTCTGGGCCACTGATGAATGCTGAGATCTTAATGAGATGAACAACGTAACATAGCAACAGTAGCACCCGTAACTAATGCCTCATGACACTGTGGTTAAGAGAGGCAGTGTTGGAGGCCTTGTTTCTTTAGGAGGTGAATCATGACTGGACTGGTCTCTGCTCTTACATCTTTTAGCAAGCCATAATATGTAAGTGGTGTGTCTTTATCTGAAAAATGTGAATAAATAAAAACATAAATTTCTGACAATTACAAATCTCTAACAATTATAAGCAAATGACTTATAAATTATAATGCATTTATAAATTATAAATAAAATTGGTAACAATTAAATTAACCATTATAATGACTAATCAGAACTGTGTAAGTTATTGGGGCTTATGTGAGATGTTGCAGGCATTTCATTTAACTTATAGCCTAACATGAGGCAAACTCCAAATAATGATTTGCTGCAGTTACAGCTGTGTTTTGTCTGTATGTGTCTGTGTGTGTCTCTCTCTCTCTCTCTCTCTCTCTCTCTCTGTGTGTGTGTGTGTGTCTGTGTAGTCAGACTTAATAAATTTTTAAAAAGTGAAGAATCCTTATTTTCAATGGTATTTTTAAATAGTAGAGTTCAGCTTGGTAGAGGTGTTCCTAGCTTTCTACGATGTGGAAATGAAAAGATATGGAATGGAGACTTTGGAAAACGAAGAGGTGTAATCACATCCTCAGGCTAAGCTGCGTGTGCAAGGACGACTGTGCGAAGGTCATTTCCTTCATGCACAACACAAGCATGATTTCCAGATGAACCAGGATCAATAAGAACGCGTGCTGAGAGAACAGGAACATGAATAGAGTCATGGACCAAAAAGATGCAGAAGCCCAAAAGTAAGAAGATCCTTTAGCTCTAAAATTTCAGTCTGGACAATTAGATAGACAACCTGTAAATTTTTGTAGCTACCAAGATAAATTGAGAGCTCACAATGGGTTTATGAAGTCCAGGCCACACCCTTCTTCACACAGGCACTGGCCTGAATTGTTTGAAGTATATTGCTTGCAAGTAGGAAGAAAGACATTATGAGATACCAATCTGAAATTCTGAGGCACCAAAATGATGAACAAATAGATAATTAAAATTAATATGAATAAAAGAAAATAGCAATTAAAATGGTAGAAATAAGAATTCTTGGTTTCTAAAATATAAAAGTCAGTAGGTAGGCTGGGGAGATGGCTCAGGCTGTAATGTGCTTGCTGAACATGCAAGCGGGCCTGAGGGTGAACTCCAGGCACCTATTGAAGATCTGGGCACAGCAGCACATGTCTGTCTCCCCAGTGCTGTAGAGGCGGAGCTAAGAGGATCCCGGCGTCTTACTGGCCTGGCTGAGTCAGTGAGTTCTAGGTTCAGTGAGAGACCCTGTCTCAAACCACAATGCGGAGAACTTTTAAGGAAGACACACAATGCCGACTTCTGGCATCCACAGGTGTGCGAATATGTTCAAGTATACCATGCACACGGTGCGGTGTGAGAGTCCTGAGTGAGGGTCTGTGGCTCGTGGCTGTCTACCTGGAACTAAACCCGAGCAGAAACGTGAGCAGAAGAGTGAGGCAGCCTCCACTCTTCACTTCCTTTCTCCCCACAGCGTCTCTAGTTCTCTTCTTTCTGGTTGGTCATCCGCAATTCCCTTCTCTATCTAAACTGACTTTCTCTACTTGTTTCCTAGCATGAAAATTGATGACGTTTGCCACAGCTTTAGTGTATATGGCTTATCATTTATAATCTCAAAGATATATGGTAATATATCTCTGATCTGTGCTCCATGGGTCTTAGGTCAGCATCTAGAAGGAGATGCTCTGGTGACCTAGGCCAGAGTTGGAGTCAAGATGGCAACTAACAGTCTGGACACTTGAAGTCCAAAGAGGAAGGCCCATGTGGCCAGCAGGGAAGGTTCTAGTGAAGAAGATACATGTGTAGAATGGGAAATCATGACATCTAAGCAACTCATGAAAAACAAACAAACAAACCAAACTGGGTGTGTTTGGTTTGGCAATGTTACCAAAGGGAACAAAGACTTGACTTCAGGTATGTTCCGATCATGGCTACATTCCGTAGTTGGACATGTAGGTCGTACGTCACTCAGATCTAATATCCAGGAGATCACTGTGTCTGCAGCGAGTATCTTAGGATAACTGAAGAATGGCTAGCTGAGAATAGCCGTGTTCAAACTTCATGGTAAGACCAGCTGTTTCTAAATTGTAGTGGCTACAGCATGGAGAATGTTCCTACTTCCAACATCCTTTCCTTCCCCTCCTCTCACCACACCTCCCTCTGCCCTTCTTTCTTGCAACAAGCAAGCCAAGGCCAGCCAAGCAACGCTGCAGCACCTGAGCTTGGCACACTACTTAATGGAAAATATAAAGGATCTAGTTTGACAAGGAAGACAAGTTTCGTTTCTATCAGATATGGAAATTACTGCCTTGATATAAGAAAGATTTAATCAACATTTAGCTGTGTTGAGAAGTGAGTTTCCCATCACAAAGGGTATGCAAGCATACACATAACCACCTGTTAGGTTTTCAAAGGAGGGGATTCTTGCATATGCTTAGAAGCTAGAAAAAAATAACTTTTAAAGTCTCACCCAAGTTTAAGATTCTGTGGTACTCTAATATGGAAAAAAGGCTATTTATTTCAATCACTGTTGAGGTCTCTTGGCAAATTTTAAATACCACTGTGACATATACCAAGAGATAAAAACAAGTACAGAGAGAGAGTAACTGCACAATTTTATGTGTATATTGATAGTGATATATTTAGCTTATGTGCATTTTTTCGTGAGGCTGTTTATATCAAGAGCTTGAGCTGCCACTTCACAAATCAGCACACAGTATCTGACATAGCTGACAATGTCAGGGACTCTGACACAACCCGATCTTGTGCTTGTATATAAATACGTGATGTTGTGTGTGTAAATATAAAGACAGGGGCCCCGATGTGCAGTTGAAGGATTACTAGCTTCCATTGAGGGCAACATCTACTCTATTACCGCAAAGCAGTCATTTATAAAGCCTTTGCAAGGCATCGGCTCTGAGAGTCAAATATCAACCTAAACATAACATCAGTATGTAAACAGATTGACGAGTTGCTAGATTGCTAGCACATGAACCATATGGGGCTGCAAAGAACGCTTGGAGGAGCCGGGGATAATTTTAGCCTTTTCTGAAAACCAAGGGGGAGAAGAAGCAACACTATCTCTCGATGAAACTTCCAAACACTCTTCTGGTTTTGCTCTCAAGGCTTTGTGGGGTAGTAGTATTCTGTACATTAAAAACACAACTTGATAGATGGCGTCTCTTCTGACGCAGGATTAATGGACAAACTGGGCATTTTTTGGGGGAAGGGACAGAGGACATAGCCTAGGAAGAGGTTGTTCCCTGAGGGGCTCTCTCAGCTATTATATGGATATGGGTAAGCCTAGTAAAGCTGGGGGATGGCGGAATTAGGTGGAGGGGCCCCCGAGACGCTGACAAATGTCAGGACTTTTAGAGTTAATCTCTGTGCCTGCGAAGAGCCAGGTGAACTGCTGGCTGACGCTAAGAAATTCGGGTGCTCTGTGGAAACCATTAAAGCACTGAATTTGGGTCCTGAAAGGCTGACCTGAATTTTCAAAGAAGTAATGGTTTGGGAATTCTCGGAGGAGATCCTCAGAAGTAATCAGTCAAGAATTGGGAAACACTCAGGACGTCAGTCCTCCACTGCGTAGACCTGATTGTGGCCAAATTCACATATTGTCATCACCTTGGGATCAAGTTCCTGGTCTCTGAACTTGACCTCCAAAGGGGTAAAAAGGCTACCATTCATGGCCACCTTTGCTAATCAGCTTCTGGGGGCCCTCCCGGGGATCTGATGGTAGCATGACTTCCACTGGTTCCCCAGTGGCACTCCTCCAGGGGTATCAAGAGCACCCCTTGAAGGAGGTCCAGGAAGAACAAGAGGAGCACACACAACCCACTGAGGGCAGAGAGGGTCCCTGAGCAGGCCTGGGCTCAGGCACACATAGGCTGGGAGTAAGCCCCACCTCTTCCAGATCAGTGCACACCACCCCCTACACCCCACCTCACCCCTGCCTCTTCCAGCATCACTTCCCAGCTGACTCCTTCTCTTTAGAACTTCCAGGTGCTCAGAAGGTCAGGTAATGATGAGAGCCTGAAGCATCGATACACTAACATCTTACAGCACTCTGCTCGGTGTGGAATCATTTTATAGTGTTAAAAATAAAAATAAAATAGCGTTAGGGTAGGTGATATGATTCAGTAGGTAAAGGTCCTTGGTACCAAACCAGAGAACCTGAGTTCAACCCCCAAGACCCACACAGTAGAGAGAGAAAAAAGACAGACAGACAGACACACACACAGTTTATTTAGTGGATACTCTAGGAAGTCTTTCTGAAGAAGACAACATTAAGCCTAATAAAAGACTATGATCTTAGAGGTTGGTCCTAGAGAGGCCCTTTCAAATTTTGTGCAGATGTGTGTGCAAGCTGCACTATTAGCACTAATGGTGAATGTTCATGAGTGGGGGGGAGGGGTTCTTGCACACCACACCAGATTTCTCTGATTATAAAGTACCCCTGTAGTTTTGCTGTGGGTGTTAAACGAAGTGTCTCCTTTCATTCCAGCTTGGCATTTACTCCAGATGTGTTGCTTGAAGATTTATTTCACCCACTGAACGCTACAGATCACAGGAAGTGGTCCTGGTCAACATCTTGCTGGGGTACACTAAGAAGATACATCGTCCGAGAGTAAGTGTGTAAAGCAGGTAGAAAGTGGAAATTGTTCCTGCAGGAAAAACGGGAGGCTTGGCGGAAGGAGTACCTGATGGAGTTTTGGCGAAAGAAACAACTCTAAACGCACAAGGCAGACTCAATTTTTCATTAAATGACCACTGTTTTATAAGTGGGTGGGTGATGAGCAGGAGAAAGGAGGGGGAACACAGCACAATGGCTTAAGGCATTGCTCTGAAAGGGGAGGTGGGAAAGCCCATATGAGATATTCCCACATCGGTGGCTACCCAGCCAGGGGGTGCTGGCCCTTCACAGTGAATGCCACAGTCCCCAGTGGCTCTGGTTGTGACAGCAGTTCCCCTGGGAGTATAACCTTTGGGAGAAATAGAATGTTCTTACTCATTTCTATGCCAAGTCCCCTTAGATAAAGTCCCTCTGGGGACCACCTCTCCCCTTGATGACCTGCTAAGCTGTTAGGACTGGATTTCCTGCCCTGTGTTCATCTTACTGAAGGCTGCTTGTCACTGAAAAGACTTGACCTCCAGCACACGGTAGGGGGAGGGGGAGGACAAGACACACTCTGACCTTTAAAGTCCATTTGGCATGGGTTCCCTTTGAAATTGATATTGAGAAGCTGTCTGAACACTGACCCTGCAAACACGAACATCATGAAATCTTGGGTCCAGAGTTAAGACAAGGAGGATGAGGACAGGGTTGACTGGTCATGAGACCTGACACGTACTGTGTAGGTTTCTTATACTCAGTGGAGTCCTTCTTTATCTTCATTCTTTGGAGAAGGGGAAAGAGCCCAAGTTTTTTTGTATTTGATCTGTATGTGAGTTTCCACTTTGCCGCTTACCAACAGGGAGAACTTAGATGCGCTAGCCACGAAGCTGAATGCTTCTTTGTGAGGCTGAAAAGTGGGTAGCATTTCCTCTGCCGAGCTTGTGAGGATTCTGTGAAGTCATAACCTTTGTAAGCGCTTTACCGTTAGCCTGTTCTCCATTTTACACAAAGAAGCAATAGTGCAAGAGTTTAATCCACTTGTCTAAAGTAACATAGCAGTAAATGTCCATCTTAGACTTCGGGTCACAGTAGGTCGGGAAACACCCACCTAATCAAATTAGTGGCACACTGCTGTGGTTCTGTCTCTCTTAGAGATCTGTTTCTGTGGTAAAACAGCCGCAGTGTTCTTTAGTGCCATCGCATAACCTATCACGTTCATGGTACGCCTCTAGTTTGTTCTTGGATTACAAAGGAGTATAGATCACTGCTGTGTCTGCCTGGGACTTTTGCAATTCAAAACCAAAAGCACAGGTTATGCCAGGGTGTAAATAACATGTTCGGGAAAACACTGACAAAAGCTTCCTCTGCTAGAGTCTCTGCAATACAGTTTTTATGAATGAGCACCCAAACAGCAGAGCGAAGGAGCAAGCCCAAAGTGCGAGACCCTAAAAACTGCACTGTGGAACAATAGGCATTTCACATTCCAGGCCATGTCCAGAGTTAGGACAGCAGGGCCAGAGCGAATGCACCAGGCCAAGGATTACACCCAAGTTGATTTTTTGGCAAATGGAGCAGATTTTAGACACTTGCTACAACACCAGATGATGTCGATTTGTACAAAAATGTTGTTAAATGTATCTTTTGGGTTCAATTTTTCCTTTACGAGGAAATGATGTCAGCTGCTGCTAAAATAAATCAACGGTAACTCTGTCTCATTTTCCACACTCAAAAGCACACCCATCATCTATCTTTACATGCTCCACCCTTTGCACTTGGTCCTTGGAACCATAAGGAACAGGAGCTCTGCGACCTGTATGAAGTAGGGCTGGAGGCTGCCAGTCTCGATTGTATCTAAGAAGACGACCGCCACAACAGCTCTGTGGTGAGCAATAGTCTATGGGTATCAGTGATTCGTGTGTTAGCCGTGGGGTGGTCCCTGAGTGTGTGTGTTTCTTCGATAGAACCCAGTACAGCTGTGCTATATGTGTAAGTAGCACCCACAAGCCAAGTGACACACTTTGGGTCTGGCTTTCCTCTCTGTTTTGAGGAGCTGGCAGGCAGCTTGACTGGGTTCAGCTCATACAGTAATTGCAAGGACTGCCTGGGTTAATACCTGGTGGCATCTGGATCAGCCTTGGCATTCAGAAATGCTCAATAAACACCAGCGTGTATTTGCATTTGTCTTGAGATAACCTCTCAAGTCATTTGAGGAATCAAGATCGGAACTCAGAAGGCCTGACTCCAGATTCTCCGTCTCTACACCCTGTTGGGATGAGTAACCAAGCAAGTGAAGAAATAGCCTGGAGTCACATGACCAGATACTTGCAGGTCCCGGGCCTCCCGTCACTCACTCGGCAGCTTGAGTTTCCAGGCTGAACTTCATGCATTCATTACCTATCCAGTACTACGGCAAAATTTCCCAGTTAATCAACTTCTAAAAAAGAAAGGCTTGTTTTATTTTGTCTCATAGTCATGGAGATTTCTGTCTGTGTCCAGCTGGCTCTAACGGTTTGGAACAGTGGTGGGGAGGGTATGGCGGGATAACCTCATCTATTTACTCCATGACCGGACTGAAAAAGAGAACGAAGGGTATGCCCCTAGTGGTCAGCAGAGGTCCCTACCTTTTAAAGATTCCGCTGCCTCCCGACCACACCATGGGATCACAAAGCGACACCCTTCATGTCCAGCTCTGCACCTATATAGCAGAAAGCCGGAGTGCTCCTGCCCTCGGTTCCCAGGTGCTCTTTGCTCCTCTGCAGACTGCACCTTATTCGCTGCTGCAAAGCTCTGATGCCCTTTTACAGACTGGTGACAGTCAGCTGGGCGTGGTGCTGTATGCCTTAAACCCCAGCATCTAGGAGGCAGGGGTAGGTGGATCTGTAACCTGACTGAGGCCAGCCTGGTCTATCAGCCAGGTCTATCCAGCGCTGTCTTCTCCTCGTCCTTCACTGTCTCCCTGGTCACTGGGATAACCCTGTGGTCGAGGTTGTTTGTGATCTCACAGTAGAGAAGGAACAGAGCTCCAGTTTGTACCGGGTCTCCTGACTGTGGGTTCCATGGAGCTTGTATGACAATACATTTGATGCTTTAGTCCGAGCACACTTGGTCTTGACCTCAAGACTATTTTATGACTCTTTCTAGTGTAGAGTTTGATATGCTTGGGGAAGAAGTTTGGGTTTCAATCTCCCTCAAACCAGAGAGACAGGGCAAGCTGGCCTAAGTCAGCATGGGATCTTGGGCTTCTTTCCCAGGGCTTTCTGAAAGAAATGAAATGATTCACTTGGAGGATTGCTATGTGAAATGTAAGTTACTATAGAGAGCTAGTCATTCAGAACCCTCTGACCACGGACTCTGGTAATTATTTTATTCACTTCAAATACTGCCATCTTACTCTGATGATATTTCAGTTTATTATCTGTGTTCATAGTACCCTTCCACATAACTCAGTGTCCTCTCCACCCTTCCCTCGTCATCATGCTCCACGGACGGAGCTGTGTTTTCCTTTTGAACCCATTTGCTTCCTCTTTGATTCTGTAGCAAATTGGCTGCCTGAGTGAGCAGCATTAATTACTTCCATGGCAATGGGCTGAAGCTAGAGACAGGCCATTATGTGAGCACTACATAGACTGGAGCTAAGTTCTTAAAAAATAGATAAATAAATAAATAAACCCACAACCACTAGCCTTATAATAACAGGATAGAGGGAGAAAATTACTAGCATTATAAATTGCTTTTTTGAAAAAAGTTCATAATCTCTGTCTTCTAAAAGGCTGTGACATCGTCGGCAAATCTCGCCACAATTTTAATTGCAGCTAATTTTGAGTGAGGAAAAAAACCTCACCATGAAAAATGGTCTGATGAAATGTGTTTAGCTGGACTTCTGAATGACTGCTTCAAAACAGACACAAACAATATTTGCTTTTACTTAAAAGGATGAGATAATTTGCATCCAAAGCAAAGGAGGAGATTGAGAATCTGAGATTGGGCCCTGGGTCTAGCTCCTCCCTCAGGAAATGTGCCACACTACTGCCACATGGAGAGCCAGATAAGGACTAGGACCATCCTGGGACGCAGCCTCACCTGTCTGGAAGATGGACACACAGCAGGAAAGAAGGCAAGAAGACTTCGGTGTTTTCAGATCAGCTGTTAGAAGAAGATACCGTGAAGAGTGATTGCCCCATCCCAACAGGGATGCAGCTCAGTGGTACAGGCACACGACTGTGTTCACACCTCAGCACCACCAAGGAGATCATATCTGACTTCCTCATCTGAGTCTCATGTATCCCAACCTTTGGCATAATTCTAACAAGCATTTCCCCACACGTTGTAATCAAGTAATTAAAATGAAAGAAAATTTAATAGACCAGGCAGGTCATGGGTACTTATGTTTTTCTAACACCAGCCAGTGGATTACTGGGGTTATGCCTGAGCCCGGCTCGCTCTGGGTGAGGGAAGTGTCAGAACCAATCAGGACTGGTAAATTTATAAGGAGAAGCTTGTTTCTTTTGATTCTATAGACTGAGAAGTTTGTGGTTCAGGGGTCTGCAGGAGCTGTCTGGGGAGGGTCCAGTCTCTGGTTCCAGGGGCGGGGGGTGCCTTCCTTCTGGATGGGCACATGATTAAAAAAAAAAAAAAGGGAAAGACAAGGAGGACACTGTGGTTTCCCCTTTCATGTGCTTGCTGACCCCATTTATGAGTGCAGTTCCCTTAATCATCGCCTAAACACCCCGCCTCTCTTAACAACATTACGTTAGAGTTTATGAGCTAAAATGAACTCACTCAAACTGAAGCATAAGGTGATGTGTGTTTGGGGTCAAAACACATTTTCTATAGAGCATTTAGAATGAAGTCATTTGCTAAATTCCCCCCAAATGGCAGAGTTTTCACAAGTTATTATTGCTGTTTTTATTACTACAAGTTTGAGGGGGAAAAATAAAGTCAGCGGTAGCTAGACCTTACCCGAGCTGTGCCAGCCGGCCCCATTTCCCGGGGTTGTCAGTTGGCTTGCTGAGGGCCTATCACACAGCAGGCTCTCTCAGTGTTTGCTGAGTGAAGCGAAGCTTAGGAGAGACTGTTGACCTAAGGATCTGGAATTGGGCATTTGCTGCCGGTGTGTATGGTAACTGAGCCCTCCACAGCGGTGACTAAGCCTCCAGAGGGAGTGTGTACAGAGTGAGCAGGTCACAAACATCATCATCACAGACAATGAACACACAACAACTCCTCCTCTCAGGCCCCAGCTCAACTCTCCAGCCAGCTCTAGGGGTTTAGTGACACAGTTGCCGGCTTGTAAGGTAGGAGTGCAGCCCATGTCGCTTACCCTCAGGCCTTCTTATCTACTGATCTCGCGTGGGATTTCTCTTCCCTTTCATTTAGTTTGACATGGCGGAGTATAAGCAAAGGCCACACGATGACGGAGAGCCTCATTGAAGAGCAAAAATGTGTCCACTCAAAGGCTCAGCGGTAATGTACGGCAGCAGGGAGATGCTTAGACCGGAGCACCTTTGCTCTGCTTCTCTGCTCCTTCCGCATCCTAATTTAGGATTGAATCATGCTTAGCTGGCCCTTCACGGATCAGCCGTGACTTGGTGTCTTTGCTGTGTCAATCCTGTTAGAGTGATTCATTCCCTTCTCCTGGGACAGTCTTTCCCTGGAAGAGAGAGTTTGACTCTGGAGGATTAGTGAGTTGGGAACAAATTTGACACCCATTGAGGGTGCTGGGCTTTCTTACTAGGTTGATGACTCATACATATGTCCCAATGGAAACTTTGCTCATCTGGGGAGTCATTAATATGTCAACTCATAATCTAAAAATTATTGGGTGTTGAGGACTTCCTTTCTCTTATAGCCCAGAGGTGTACTTTCTCATATTCCAACTGAAGTTCCTGAACAGAAGGCAAGGGGCACCCACCCACCACCCTCTCCTGCTGGGTTAGCATGTGGCTATGCATACCTGGTCTAAGCTCTTTGAAAGGGCAATACCTTTGAAAGGGCAATACCTTTATCCTACTAACCTCTGGCGCCTGGCTGCTGTTTATGGTTCTCCACATCTCAGGATTTTTTTTTCCTTCTGGTGGACTGTGGGTGACTAGTTAAAGTGAAACACTCCTCCCAGCTGGGCATCTCATCTGCTCTCAGACAACCATACAGCAGCGAATCCTCCAGAGTGGGGAGGGACAGCCCTGCCAGTCAGAGGAGGAGGTGATCTTCAGCAGAGATGAATTCCCTGGCGCCCTTAACACTCCAGCATCTTTTTGTTTCTGTGCCAACCTTGTGGGATCATAAAGCTGAGGGACTGAGAGACCAAAGTCAAGACTCTGCAAAGGTTGCCTGTGTGAGGTATGAGCAGAGGTCTCAATAGAACAATAGCAAAGGCACGCAAGAACAAACGTGTTGGGGTATAACCCCTTCCTTCTTTACCATTTCCCCTTTTCACAGCTTAATGATACGTTAGATGGTGGTGCCAATATTTAATGTTACCTTGTTAAAGAAGAAGAAGAAGAAGAAGAAGAAGAAGAAGAAGAAGAAGAAGAAGAAGAAGAAGAAGAAGAAGAAGAAGAAGAAGAAGAAGAAGAAAATGGATTTATCTGGATAGCTAAAGGCACACATTTGTATTTTTCTTTTTTATTTACTTTTAGCTAATCAAGACACCCATAGAGTTTACTTTTGATAAAGACTACCTGGACTGCCTGTTCACCAAAGCATGTGACATTTTGACCGCAAACACTTTGCTACATCACCAGAGCCAACCTCCTCGTTTCCACTTGCCAATGTCACCCAACATCCCTTCCCACACAATACCTCCTAAGGTTGGATTTGCAGACATCACTGAACATCGTCTGTGCTTCCATTCATTCCTATCAAAATCTTTGCATGGGTATAAGTTTGATTATGATTTGACCAAGCTTGGCTTCCTAGCAGCTCTTTTGAGTCCCCCAAATACCCAGATGCTTTCCTAAGCCCATGAACCCCACCTTCCGCTAGAAATTACCATGCAATGTCTCCCGAGTATGAGCTGAAGTGGTCACAGGACAGCCAGAGGACATCTAACTGCACTGCTAATTTCTGCCTGCAGCTCACAGAGGCCCAAGCCAGACCAGGCCACTGGTGTAGTCAGAGACAAATGCTGCCCAGTTTAACCCAATTACTCTTCGCCACCAGAGAAAATACAGTTATTACAGGGCTTGGACCTCTATGAGGAAAGCGGGCTCGCAGCCAGAGATCTGTCAGCACATGTCCAAGCCATGTGGGGCAGTATCGGTGCAAATGACAATGATTGGAAAGGGCGAGGCAGGGCTGAGCTGTTCAGCGTGCAGAAATAGAAGCTCTGGCCACAGCTTCCCACTGGCACCTTCTCCACAGAATATTGCAGAAAATACCGGGCTAGCAGCTGGGGAGTTCAGAGCTAAAGTATGGCATAGCTAGGTCCCACTGTAACTTGATAAATAGGAATTATTTACCAAATAACGGAGAGAAAAAGACTCAGCAAAGACGACTTCAGCCTACAGAGAAGAAAACAACTATTTTCACGCAAATTTGAAGTTTCTTTCCGGGGTTTACAAGTTTCCACGACAAACAGGATGACATTAGATCTTCCCTTTAGACTTCCATCCTCCTAACTACCAGTGACCTCATTTCACCAGACATTCAGTGTTTCGACTGATCAGCCACGGGTCAGTTCTATTTTTGTGAGTCGGCTCCTCAAGAATCCCGGAAGGCATGGACTCTGGTGTTTGATAATAAAGACGATGAAAATGAAGCTGGAGAGGTTGAGTGGCGGGCCGACCCGCTGTTGCTGGAAACCCGGTCAACTTGTGCGCTTGGTGGTTCACAAAGCCCGACTTCCCACGGCTTTATCTTCTCAGATTATTTGTCCTCATGCCGCCGAGGAGTCATCCTCCTGAACTCTCAGAAGCCCACTGGGCGCACAGGAAATCCCTTGAGCCTGTAGGTTCCTGTCCCTGCTCTGCCACATCGGAATGGTTTGATGATGGTGGCTCTCCAAGTCTCTGTGGAATGAGAAGACCATTTCCTCACAGGGGTGTGTGCCACCGTTGCCACTACACTTACAGAACTCTAAATGGTACGTGGGGAAAGTATGAAAGCCAAGGTGACCACTGGTGTCAGGGAGATCTGATCCAGGATCCTGCTCAAGCATCAAGCTCTAAGATAGATATCAAGTCACTTATATAAAATGACACAGTATTTGGATATAACCTACATGCATTCTTTCTATACTTTAAAGTCTGTATTACTTATAGTGCATAATATAATGTAAATACTATAAGAACATTGCCTGTTGTGTGTATATTATATGGTGAACAAAGAGAGGGAGAAAGTCTGTAATTGTTCAACACAAATGTATTTTCCCCAGATGCTTTCAATGCACAGATAAATCTGTACGTGGAACCTATGGCTGACTAATGAAAATATTGAAACTGAGGGACACTTTCTTGGTATACCCGTACGCATACATCTGAAACACTTTCAGAAGTGGGTTGGTGTGTGTTTATAATACACAACAGCCAGGCTGAAGCTGACCATTGTGGTCATAAATGGTCATCCGGCATCCTTGGGGCAGGAGATTCTAGGGGACTCCAGCAGCTCAAATTCCTCCGGCAGTCAAATGAACTACTGCTTTAATTAAGCTCTAAGCCCTGCCCCTTCACTCAGGAGCACAGACCAAGGGACGCTGAAGGACTCAGACAATGGGATGACACCCTTTGCTTTCTGTTGCTGTGATAAACAAACACCACGATCAAAAGCAAGCTGGGGAAGAAAGGGTTTATTTCATGTTGTACTTCTGGGTTACAATGCATCAATGCAGGAAGTCAGGGAAACCTGGAGCGACAGTGTGTACTCATGTCCAGCTACATTTCTTATATAATCGAGGCCCATCCGTTTAGGGATGGTACCACCTCCTACATCAACTAGCAATCAAGAAAATGTCCTGTAGTGCTGGAGAGATGGCTCAGTGGTTAAGAACACTGACTGCTCTTCCAGAGGACCCGGGTTCAATTCCCAGCAACCGCATGGCAGCTCACAACTGTTTAAAGATCCAGTTTCAGGGGATCTGACACCTTCACACCAATGCACATAAAATAAAAAAATTAAATAAACCTTTAAAAAAAAAAGAAAATGTCCTGTAGACACAATGACAGAACAATCAGATCCCATCAAGGGAATTCCCCAACAGAGACCCCCTCAAACAAGTCTAGGTTGTGTTGAGTTGACAGAGGAAGCTAACGAGAAGAGATGGCATCTCATAGCACAAACCAGTCTGTGCTCACTCGGGCTCACTTCTCCTTCTTTGTGAGGCAGAGAGGTGTGGGACTCTTCTGCAGTGCAACTGTCAGGCTTGCTGTAAGTTGACTGTCCATTGACATGTGCCTTTTGTGTTCTTATCAGATTTTCCACACACTGTTTTCACTTAGCAGTTTTATAAAGCAATAAAAAAAAACTCTAGAAGCCCAGTAAAATGTTTCCAAGGCCTTATCACATTTGTCCCATCACCACGACAAGAGTGACATGTCTTCAATCTAAAGAGGTCACTTTGGTGACTTTGTTCACTATCAACAAGAATTCTCACACTTAGATTTAAAACCGGGGTTGCTTTTTATTTCAGCTACTATAAGCAAGCATGCATATATGTTTGCCATGTAATATGAATTTGGCATCCAATGTTGCAATGATTTTTGCCAAGAGCGATGCTGGAACTAAGCATGCAGCTGACTATGCTTCTCTTTCCAACAAAACTATCACGACTCCATGTTAGCCATGATTCACCACGCTTGACACCTTATTGTATTTATTTACATAACTTAGCCTCTTGTGCTTTACTTTGAGATCCTCTCTGAAGAGTACAGGCCATCCCAACAGAAACCAGATCTCTTTGCCTAGTCTTGTTCTAACTTTAGGGCATTATGCTCCTAGAGCAATGTTTCGGGACCACAGGGATGGTTTGCTGTCCTGACTAGAAATAGCATCTTCATGTAAGGATGTAACTCCAACAGCTGGACTGAAACCAAATAAAAGAACAGAACCTGGCTTCTCTTCCTTGCTTTGAACTTTGCAGTAAGTCCCTTGGCTTCCCCACAGCCTACCGAGTCTCCTGGGTCCTTGATGTTCTGGGTTCTTCAGTGGTCATCCCTATAGTTTAAGTAACGATTACCAATACTCGAGAAGAAAGATAAAAAGCCTCCATCCCCGGGAAGAATAGCTCTGACTGGAGGAGGCAAGGCAGACAAGTTAGTCAGTTCTTGGGTTGTCTGTGGGGAACCTGGGGAGAAACAGGTCTCTTCCAGGCAGGTAACTGTTTCATCCTACCCAAAAGAGATGCCATCTTGATTACCACACCAGCTGAACACCTGAATAATTACATTTTAAGCAACAGAGCACCTAAAACAAATTCATTTAGCATCCAGGTAGTCAATTGTACCCAGGCTTGCCCAAACTGGCCTTTCTGTTAGCAGGGTGTGGGAGAGCACAGGGCTCTGTGGGTCCCTGGGGGCCTGCCAGGCACTGAGCTGTTGCTCAGCTGTGGGCCGCGGGCCAGTTCTCAGGTCTGCTAATGAGTGGTGTGGTGTCTGGCGAGGCTCTTGCCTGCCAGTGAGTGTGACTGCTCATGGATCTTTTCAATAACGCTGACAATTCCTTCTCCTTTCTCTCCTTCCTCTGCTTTCTTTGCTGGAGCTGGCTGAAATAGGAGCAAATTAGTCTCATTCTGAAAAAGGCAGGGTGTGCACAAAAGGACCCCCTGAAGGCCTCCTGGGCTCTGTTCCTGGAGGTTTTGCAGTCAGGGTAATTATCTGAGTCGGGTGAGTGCAAAAAGCAGTTTTTGTTGTTGTTCCCCATATTCCATAGTGGGCCTCTGAAGACACCCTGGGTCCGCGCCGCTGACCGATTGACCATGTTTGCATTTGACACCAGGAAAAGCAGTGGCGTTATGATCCTGTGAGCGCTCCAGCTCCGGAACTGAGGATCTGTCCATTCCCTGTTCAAGTGCTTTGCTTCAGCAAATAGTACTTCTGTCCCCCCAGGTAAACGTGGCAGATCTTAAATGCCCCGATATCCTTAGTTGGGTGAAAGGCCAAGGTGGAATAAGGGTTTCCCCAGGCTTAACCTTTCTGCCTGCTTCTCACTTTGTGTTCCGCTGGTTTCACTGTGCCTCCAACACCACAGCAAAGCTGCATGTTCTCGCACAGGGAAGGCATGGACCAGTCTCATGGAAGTCAGCGCTACAGTCTTGCTGGGTAATGGGTTGGGAAGCTTTGGGCCAGCTCTCATGCTGTTGGAA
Organism: Dicrostonyx torquatus; assembly: GCA_028555095.1. Lineage (NCBI taxonomy): Eukaryota > Metazoa > Chordata > Mammalia > Rodentia > Cricetidae > Dicrostonyx > Dicrostonyx torquatus. Next base: position 2,010,885 of record JAQHUG010000104.1, on the reverse strand, counting down.
CACAACTTCCAGAGAGGAGTAACAATTATCTAACAATGTGTGCCCTCATGATCCCAGAGATCATGACCAGACCTCTGGGAATGACTCAGGTACAATTTTCTGATAATCCAGCCGCAGCACTTAAATTATGAGAGACGTGAGCAAGTGAAAGCAAAGGAAACATGGGTTGAGATTTGGCAACCACCGAGGCAGTTCATAACATTATTATTTAAAATAAGCACCGCAAAGCTCAGTCTGCTTCTCTCCCTTTAATACGAACGCCTCTTTCTTCTTTGAGTCTAGGACTTTGGGGACTACTATTAATATCTAAGGCAGCCTAAAGTGGCAATTAAATTAGAAGTATCAAAGCTGTATTTTCTAAATTAAAAATTGGGACATGTGTTCCAACAGGCACCAGAATATTTTCAGGAATAATAAGTAAAAGTATTCAAAATTAGATTTTTTTTCTTTGAGCATTTTGACTACAGGACTCCCTTTAACTTTCTGGATAATTAATTCTCTTATGTTGCCTGGTTGCCCAAGGATTGTGCATTATGTTATACTGTGTCTCACCAGCCGGGAATTTTTAGAACACGGTCTGCATGTACAACTTCTCTTTAAGAGTCGTGAGGTCTTGGAGACGGTGGAGCAGCCGGTACACTGCAGGGGCTTTCTCGGGATCCTGTTCCTTGTCTCTCTGTTGATTTCTGTCTTTTATGTCCTTCCTCTTTATGGGTATATTCCCAGTCTCTCCAAACATCTGATTTTATACTTATTCCAATCACAGAATCCACAGGGCTCCTTGGGGCTCATCGACACTTGACTCTTGCCACGTTAGGTCCCATCTTAGTGCAAAGTTGGTCACAATGTGACCGTCTATACCTGAGGTGTTGGAGTCCTGACACCTTGCTTCTCTGACTACAGAAGATCAAAGAGTCAATCAGGAATATGTGATTTGGGACAGTCTCTGAGAATGCAAAACAAGAGACAGTTGCCTGCCCACCCTACCCCCCACCCCACTGTTCTGGGCTTGTCTGACTCTTTGAAAACTGATTTTGTAACTTTCGTGACTGAGATCTGATCATAGAAGTGTTTTTGGTTTTCAGGCAATGTTATGATTAATTATAATACATTGATTATGTTACTGAGCCTTAAAATGTTTTGGACTATTTTGCTTTAATACTGAGGTTGAGCCGGGCGGTGGTGACGCACGCCTTTAATCCCAGCACTCGGGAGGCAGAGGCAAGCAGATCTTTGTGAGTTCGAGACCAGCCTGGTCTACAAGAGCTAGTTCCAGCGCAGGGCTCCAAAGCCACAGAGAAACCCTGTCTCGAAAAAAAAAATACTGAAGTTGTTTTAGACAACACTTTGAAAGCAATATTACGATGAAATATTTGAAAATGATGTTTTGAAACATTATTCTGTTGTAACAACATCTATAGATAACACCTAACAGTTTAGCCAAGTGTAGCCGAAAAAAGGGATTCACATGTACTCGAGTGCTTAACTCATGTTTGTGAAAATCCTGGGGTTGTTAATATTCATTAGCCTATGCAGATGTTTAGCCCCTCATTCAGTAGATTTTGACTGAGTACCCACCCCAGATCAAACTGTGTAGAATTATCCACTTCTATAAAAGCAGAAGCATGCCTGGTGCTGATAGCCCCAGAGAAGACACAAGAGCAGTTCTGCAAAAAAACTGCCAGGAAGGGTTATAGGTACCATGGCAGGTAGGTGAAGACCCCACAGGAATGGGGAGCCAGACCCTTTGTGAAGGTAGGGTCGGTGCAGGTCGGTTCTTGAATGAATGGATTTGTGGTCTAGAGAGACAGTTCAGTCAGTGGTGTGTGCTGCACAACACGAAGACCTGAATTTGATCCCCATCATCCACAAAAAACAGACAGGGTGGTGTATGCTTGCAATTCCAGTGTGTGTGTGTGTGTGTGTGTGTGTGTGTGTGTGTGTGTGTGTGTGTGTGTGAAGACAGGCAGGTTCCTGAGCTAGCCTACCTAATGAACCCCAGAGAGAAAACCTGTCCCAATAAACAAGAATACTCCTATACTCCTGATGAGCCACACCTGGCCTTGTCCTTTGGCATCCACCCAAATTCTCCCACATGCATAAATGAACCTGCACACACCTGTGCAGGCATGCGCACTCCTACACAAGCACACACATATGTGAATTCATGAAAGGAACCCTAATGATATCAAAGCATCCTTGAAGGTGGTGAAGGTATTGTAGGGTTGGGTTGGATTTGAGGTCAGCATTCAACCCAAGGAAGAGTCACCCAGAAAACCATGCTGCACATCTCACAGAATTTTCAATAGTTTTTGTAGGGGCCAAAACGGGTCCTTCAAAATGCAAGGCTAGGCTAGTGGCCTGGTCCACCTAGACTGCATCGGTATCTCCTCCTTGTTGTGTCAGAGAAAAAGAGGCATGGACAGGCCCCTGTGAAACGACCATCTCTTTTCAGCATGGAGCAGGAGCTGAACTGTATGTAGATCGGACACCTACAGATGTTGTTAATCTGACCTGCACGAGAACCCAGAGCCAGATAAGAATGGCACACATCTGTTACATCGTTCATGCCCTGTTGGAGATCTCTGGGTTATTCAGTCTCATTAGAGGCATTTTGTAATGAATATAGTGATCCTAGACGACTACAAAGTCATTAAATTTAGTAGCTAATGCTATCTTTAGTTTGCTAGTAGCATTAATTATTAGTAATATTAATCAGTATAATTGGTGGTTATTATTATAGTGATTTATCAATAAGTTTTAAAGTTTGTTTCATATTTTTCTCATAAAACTTTATGAGGACTGTATCATTGCAACCCCCATGTATCAGAAGAAGGACCTGAAGCATAGAAGGGAAATATCTCTTCCAAAGTTGTACAGCAGGTAGGAGTTGGAAGCAGGACCCACTCAGGGGCGATGTAAGTACAGTATTGCTATCATCCTAAAGCAGCAGCCATAAGAACAAGGACCCTTCACTTCTCATGTCAAATCCTTCAACAGATCCATAACTGTATGAGTTCAGCTTGACATGACAGCAGTTATCTTGTATCACAACCATGAATGCCAGGAATAACCCTTGCTGGTTTCTCCACATAGTTTCTCAGTCAACTGTAATAGACAGAGCCATTGGAGTGGGGTATGAACCCTTTCAACAGAGTTGAAACTCCAGGGATGTGACTAGCTCGGATATTAACTGAAGGCAGAAAGTTCCGTTTTCTGACCCAAGTCTTGGGAACTCATCTGGCATCGGTGTTGCCAAAGAACCAAACCTCTACCAGAAAGTGCCCAGTAGATTGTCCCATGGGTGGTTCGAGCCTGGCTGCCTCTTTCTTTTGTGTCACAGCCCCTTGGGGCTGGTCTTCCACTGAGATGCCTGGCTTTGGTTCCTAATATGCAGGGGCTGCTCTAGATGACTTGACATGAAAGTGGCTCCGTGCTCATTTCATCTGAAGTCTTTGGAATAGACTCCCTTCATCCTGAATCTGAAACTCAAGGGCACGATGGAAAAGCACCAGCAGGGAGTTTCTTGAACAAGTTTCCTATTAACAAAATGGAACTCAAAAGTTGCAACGACCCAGATTCCAAGGAGATTATATAAGGGAGCCTGATACTATTTGTACAGTGTTTGACTTTCCTTGGAAGACTAGAAATGCTAGCTATTCTGTTGTATAACCTCAGAAAATGTCAAAGGTGGCCTGGGGCTTGGGTGAACTTAGACCTCTTGAAACCCTTTGTCAATAAACACAGTGAAGCTGCTTTTCCTACATGTTCTAAGATCCCTTTATGCAGCAAGCCCCTGGTACTGTCTTTTCCAAAAAGATCCCAGACCCATTTGCGCAAAGGCACCTCCCTCTAACCATCATAGAACTCTGGCAAGTCTGGGAGCATGGCCCCAGTTGCCCTGGGAAGAAAGAAAGAAAGCATCACAGGAGTGAGGATCCCATGGGGTGGAAAAGGGGCCATGGTGGCTCAGCTCAGCCCGTCTTAGTACTCACCTCTGTAAGGACATCACCAGCCTCTATCTCTGATGGGTTAACAGGCATTACAAAGGAGATGCTATCGGGAAAAGGTCATGAAGAAAAAGCATAAAGAAGAAAGTGAAGACATTTTTCTAAAGAACCTTTTTCTAAATCCCTGCAGTTGAAAGGAAACGTTGCAAGGGAAAGCGGGAGGCTACATGGTTCCCCATAGTCTATCACGTTAGTTAGGTACAAGGTAACTGTAAAGACAGTGCTTTGAGTGATGTCGCACATGCTCCCTCCCCCCTTCCCCCCCATCCCCCGCAAAGATCTGTCTCAGACATGTTCAGCCCTCTACAGTGTGTCGAAGAGTCATGAACAGTCTCTGCTGTGGTCTCTTCATCTCCTCTTCCATCCTTTCTTCACTCCTGAGCATGGAAGACCACGAGCAAAGTTCCCATGTGGCCCAGCTTCTGGGTACCTGCACCCCTTTAGGTAGGAGTAATCAGACGACTTCTTGGGCACAACTCCCCAGTGCGGGTGGGAAGCCATGACTATGGCTGGCCCGTTCCTCCCTCTGTTACTTTCTTGCTGATTACAAAAGCATGAAAACCCTTTGGAAATGGTTTTGAAGGTTCCTTTATCCAAACCCTCACTCTTTCCCAGGCAGCTGACATGCCGTGCAATTTATGGTGGAGCCCAGGCTCAGCCAGCTGCCACCCAACAGAGAAGCCAAATTGTGACTTTTTTTTTGTCTTTGGGAGACAAATAGATGTGATATCAATACCATTCTTCTTTTGCTGCCAGAATTTTCAAACATTTTTCTATTAAATTCCATGTTCCTGGGAATATTATTATATCGATGACTGTTTGGGATTAGCATTGTGGGAAATTGAACTCTGTCAGTATCCTTTATGGGAGAAACATTTCCCTTCATTTATGTGTATTATAGGAACATTACAAAGATAGTTACATATACACCTGTGATTTGAAGAAGCTTGATGCTTAGAAAGAATTTGTTAGAAAATCTTTTAATGATTTTTTTCCCCTATCTTAGGGAGCCATCTAGATAACTTTCCAGTTAAGCTGGAGATGGAGATACCAGGTGTTAGAAAGAAGGAACAACCATGCCTGGCTCAGATTCTGTTAGTTCCTGGGGGGCAGGGAGCTCTCTCTCAGAGATCGCTGGGAGCTGAGCACCCATGACTTTTGGTGTCTCTAAAGGGGGAACCAACCTTTTGCTGTCTCAGCCTTTCTGAGCATGTCAGGAATGACCATGAACATGAATGTTAAGACTCCTGTGAGTAGACAAGAAAGGAAAACGACAACTAGAGTCCAGTTATAAAAGCTTATCTTGAAATGAAGTCAAACTGTATATTAACATATAGGTAGCATGCATCTGTGTACGTATTGCTCATTTTCTGTTCTTATTTTTTTATGCAAACCCTGACTAATTTCAGGTTGGATATAGTTTCCTTCATTATTTTTGTAATCTTAGAGCTGCCCTCAAGTGTGTCCATGTGTACTCATGAGCGTGTGTGTGTGTGCGCGCGCACATACACACACACCCAACCCACTGCTGCTTGAAAGAGTAGTCCTTGACTTTCAGTTGTTCCCGGTGTATTTTTACTACAGAACAGAGTAGAGATGCCTAAAGGCTATAATTAGGTAAACGGCGAGGGTGCCAGTGTTTTAGGCAGCACACTGAGTGATGAAGGGCCCTGGCAGTTCCATGACATCTTTTAGCTCAGGTATCCCATGCCAGAATCTCTTCACAGGCTCCTACTCAGCTCTGAGGGGCTCTGGGAAACAGAGGCCTTGGCTGGTATTTTTGTGTTTGGGGAAACTGACCTTTCCAGTAAGGAAAAAGTAGTGAGTGAGGACAGCACGCAGGCTACTCGCAGGCTCTTGCAAAGCAAAGTTATCTGTCGGGGGTGATTCTTGGGAATGTCACACTGAAGCCAAATAAAAATTATGAAATGAGAAAACAATGATAAATTCTGTCTTCCACAGTTTGAGCTGGACTGTGGCTGCCTCATCTTCTAGGCTGCCTGCTGGGTGCTGTGGAGATGTTTTGGCAGCAAGCGGAATGTGCAGCCAAGACAGAATCCAAGGCTGGTCTTCCGTTTTCTAAACTTCTCAGAGAGTGCCCGTGGCATGACACACATCACACACATGGCAGCAATGGGGCATTGGAAGACACCCTACTCATGAGCAAGGGTCTTGGTTCTCAGAGTCCCCCATGGCATGACACACATCACACACATGGTGGGAATGAGGAATCAGAGGACACCCTACTCATGAGCAAGGGTCTTGGTTCTCAGAGTCCCCCGTGGCAAGACACACATCACACACATGGTGGGAATGAGGCATCAGAAGACACCCTACTCATGAGCAAGGGTCTTGGTTCTCAGAGAGTGCCCCGTGGCATGACACACATCACACACATGGTGGGAATGAGGCATCAGAGGACACCCTACTCATGAGCAAGGGTCTTGGTTCTCAGAGTCCCCTGTAGCATGCCACACATCACACACATGGTGGGAATGAGGCATCAGAAGACGCCCTACTCATGAGCAAGGGTCTTGGTTCTCAGAGTCCCCCGTGGCATGACACACATCACACACATGGTGGGAATGAGGCATTGGAAAATACCCTACTCGTGAGCAAGGGTCTTGGTTCTCAGAGTCCCCCATGGCATGACACATATCACACACATGGTGGGAATGAGGCATTAGAAGACACCCTATTCATGAGCAAGGGTCTTGGTTCCTGGGAGAGCTCTGGGAATCTCACACAGAGGGCAGGAGCCACCAGTTCTGTTACTTCTGTCTTTTAAACTCACTCAGAGACTTCTCTATGTGTCTTGATGAAGGTGGGGGAGGAGTTAAATTTTACCATGGGTCTGAGAAACAGGGCAACTGTGCACTCGCTGTACACGGAATATTGCCAAACTTCAGTCAATTCTTTGTTGCTGTGTTTTCTGCTTCTGTAGATTCAATCAACTCCAAGTGGAAAATTTCTGGATAAATTGGCTTTGTATTGAATCTGTATAGATGATCCCCCTGTCGTTCATTTCAAAGCAGTATGATATTTATAAAGTATTTGAATTATGTAAGGTATGAGAACGCATCTAGAGATGGCTTAAAGCGTGCGGGAAGACTTGTACATACACAGCTTAAATACAGCGCTACGTTCTACAAGAGACTCGTGTGCCTTCTGAGTCTGGTGTCTGAGGGCTACAGGACCTATCCTCCTGCAGATGCCAAAAGACATCTGCATCTCGGTTTCTGTTGCAGATACCCTAGCAGACACACAAATGCAAGAAAGTCGTGGCCCTTTCCCCACCCCTCCCTTTTTCCTCCTTACTCTTAACTGTTTTGACCAGAAAGTGTGCTTGCTATTTGCCTGAGCAGAACTAGGTCAGACCCAAGCTGAATATCCAACCTGCAGAGGGGGAGCTAGTGCAGCACAGACTACACGAGGCGTGGAAAGAAACTCTGTATCCAAATATGGGAATTAAGAGGGAAAAAGCTAATATTAGACTGCACAAGAATTAGTGCAAAAAGGTGCGGTTATTGCCAGGAGCCGGCAAGTTTCTATCCATCTCTTTATTTTATTGGATAAGAGTTATACTCTTGCCTGGGAGATGTTAAAGGCTCAGAAACATTAACTATTAAGATAAAAGTGTTTTTTTAAATATGGAAGGTCTTGAAAAACTGCACACACCATTTCTCTTCAAATACATGCCACACATTATCATTGCAGGGTCATTTCTTAAGAGTCTTTTCGGTCCGTCTCCCTGTGTCACCACGGGAACAGCTTCAAGCGGCCTCGCTTTCATATAGAAATAACAATCTCATTAAAGATGCTAAGTTTATATTGTAAATACATTATCACCACTCTCACACCAACTGCTATGTTAAAAAATAATTACTAATTGGTTTTAGCAAATGCATTATAAAAAGGTGGCTAATTTTAACTATTTTCCTCCTCTCCATTTTAGAACAACAACAGAAAAAAAAAACGGGATGATTCAGAGAAAGCAATCTGTTACCTGGAAGAATCTAATAGTTTTTAAAAAACAATGTTTGATGAAAGTTTTATAGGGTCTTTTGAGAACGGCAACTTGGGTCACATGAGGACTGAGTTGAAGCCCACAGTCTGGACCGTTCTCCCCGGATGTGACGATAAGGAATGATTCTACTCAACTTCAGCTTTGCTCCTAGGTTATTTCTAGGAGACCTTTTTAAATGCTGCCTGACCCTCCATCACACTCTCTGATGTATCCTTCTAGATTTTTCCCTCCCTTGCCCCCCAGTACCTGTTCCCAGGCAAGTGTCTATTCTCTATTCCTTCTCTTCTTCTCCCTAGCCCCTCCCAGTTCCCACTTTCCTCCTTCCTCAGCCTACACCACCCCTTCCTGTCTTATCTTCTGGCACTGTGCAGTCAAACACAAGTCCAGCATAATTAGCCACACATTTCTTCTCCACTTAACCAGTGCTGCCGTTGTCTGTGAGAGCTTTCCTGCACTGCTTCAAGTACAAATATGTGGCCCTTGGTGTCAGTCATTCCTTCCTTTGTCCTTTCAAAATACCATCAGTTCCCAAAGCTGCTGGTCCTCAGGACATGGGAGCCTCTACCATCCGGAACGCCCAGCTGTGCCCAGCTTTCTCCCATCACCTACCACTGGCAAGCGCTTGCCAAGTTTCAGCACCTACTTTCTTTTTGAGTTGATATTAATCACCACAGAGAGAATTATGGGACTCAACCCTTGGCTTGGTGAATTACTGGCTGTATTTGTGGCAATTTTATTTATGTTCCAAGTCTAAATTTTTCACTTCTAAATCACAGATAAGAGAGAAGAATAAAAATAATTGTAGGTAGAATATTGAAATTCTAATCCAGTTGTCTTTATCTTTTAATAATATTGTTATTAAATATTAAATGTAATTGCTCAACAGTGTTCCTACATATCCCAACCATTTGTATTATATTTATTAAACATATTCTCTGTTTATTTTAATTTTATTCTTGTCTTCTTTTGAATTATTCAACCATTTTTGTTTCTTGTATTTTTTCCTATTGTGGTGGTGTGAATAAGAATACCCCTCTCCCCCACTGGCACATATATTTGAATACTTAGTAATCTGGGAGTGACACTATTTAAGAAAGATTAGGAGGTGTGGCTTTGTTGGAGAAAGTGTGTCAGTTTGGGCTTTGAGATTTCAAAAGCCCAGTCCAGGCTCAGTGTTGCTCTTTCTGCCAGCGGATGAGGATGTAGCTCTCAGCTTGCCTTCATGCTGCCATACTCCCCACCAGGGTGACAACGGTCTCTGAAGCTGTAAGCCAATAATATGACAATTGCCTTGGTCACGGTGTCTTTTCACAGCAATAGAACAGTGACTGAGACACCTATCATCATTATGAATATATTTTAGTGTGAATTATGGTACCATCATGAGATGTGGGTTTAAGGAGTTGCTTGAGAGAAAAAGACAAGAATGAGATTCATCCTCTGGGTAGTTCAGGTCTTTACTGAGTTCAGGTCAAGGCTCTGGAAATAGCGAGGGCTCGACATAAGCCAGGTCTACCTTACACAGCGTGAAGCATGAAGGGAAATAACACTAATTCTTTTGTTAAAACTGTATGGCCATAGACAACTGCTTACATACAGTTCCTTCAGCCACCACTTTGATTGATGCTTTCCTTGGGGGTTGGAGACTGGAGACGACACACAGGAAAGGATAGCACAGACAGCACACGCAGGAGGTAAGAAACCGGTGCTGTAATAAATAACCACCCAGTTCACCAAATTCCGTCTGATCCCCTTGCCGCAAATCAATATTACTAAGTATGCCAAATGGAGATCGCCTGTTACCACTGTGCTTTGCCGGTTTGCAGCATAAAACTGTCACATGTGCTTTAGGTGTTCGTACTCTTCAATGCTGATTTTCAGTTTTGTGCACAGGACTCAGTGCAGAGTATACATGTTTGCACTAATTGTAGGATTTGGAAAAACAGTAACCATGCGTATCATATGGTGACATTTGTCGTTTTCCTTTGTAAGACAGATGTTCAAAACTAGAGTTCTATTATTCTTCTCATTGCTACTAACTGTTCCAGCACAAAGAATAGTTAAGAAATCAGGACTATTTCTTTAAAATAGTGCCATCTACGAGTGTACCTGGCACAGTGTGAATAATAAACACGAACACTTTCCGAGTCCTTTGTCCTGTGACTACGGGCTTTCAAGTCAGAACTGCTACACATTCAAACTCTTCATAATTATTTTGTATCGGTCTTCCTTGGCACTTCTGTTTGTCTTTGATTGCGATCTGAGAACCAGTCTTGTGGAGTGGAGTGAGCAACCACCTTGATGGCAAAGCTCAGCAACCCACCCCAGGCACGCCTCCCTCTTTTCTCCCTCTGATTTCCTTCAGGCACCATGGACTAATTTGCTCCATGGGCTTCATGTTACACACCTCCTGTAAACTCCTTTTAGCTTGGCTACATATTTGAAAATTTTATAATGAATATCAAAAACTGATATAAGCACCCATAACTAAGGACTGTGCTCCTCATGATGTACATTACCATATGTCTAGATTTACTTATGTCTATATGTCTAAATATCAAGAAATGGATCTTGACAATGATGATGACTATGACATCAATGGTGATGACAATGATACTTGGAGAAACTCTTAGATTCTGGATACAGTTTTTGGTATTATGAGATTTTTAATCCACCTAATGAATACCTTCTTTCCTGCTCATTATTTTCTTTTTCTCCTCACATGAGGAGGAACTGTGTGACAGTGAAGCCTAGAGAAGGAACGACACGTGCTCAGTTCATTATTCTTGGCCCTGTTTTCAGTTTCGGCTTCCTGCAAGGCAGATGTCTGCTGCCTGTGATAAACAGCCTGATAGCTCTCTAAGAAAACTGTGATGGTCTGGTGATGTCTGCAGAAGGAAGGACACGTTGTGTCCTGGAATCAATAAATTAGGAAGGTTGCAGATCTGGGGATTTTTTTTTGTTGCCTTTACCAATAAGAAAGGTAATATTTCAAGTGTCATTGCTTTTATATCTAAAATTTGTTATCAACTTGGAATTTTAATTCATCTTTTGTATTTCCAACAAATGAGCCTTACTTCCTTGTCTCTGACATTGGGGAAATATACTATTAATTGAGTTAAGATGTATAAAGTTTTAGAAGTTTACCTGGCAAATAATAAACGCTTAATTGATGTTGTATTTTTAAAAATTAGAGCCGGGC
>JAQHUG010000104.1:1979147-1990238 GCA_028555095.1 Dicrostonyx torquatus | reverse complement strand
GAAGCCCTCTCCAAGGGCCTGCTGCACGGGCCTTTCTCCTCCGGTGGGGGTGGCTAGATCAGATCCCCCCTTTGCTTTCTTGTCAAATGTCTTCTAGGAGATTTTTCTTTTCACCTCCATCTTAAGATTCCCCTTCCCCCTCCCATGGTTCCTTTTTTAGTTTTATGACCTATTCACCCACCACACACACAGGACCACATATAAGACTTGAAGCTTTGAAGCGGCTGAGAGGAAGACTGGTTGTGGTGGCAGCTGCCCATAATGCTAACATTAGGGAGGCAGATGCAGGAAGACCCCCATGAGATCGAGGCCAATCTGGTCTACTGAGTGAGTTCCTGGAAAGCCAGAGGTAGATAGAGAGACCCTGTCTCCAAAAGTGAACACCACCCCCACACAAAAAAAATAAATAAAGGAAGAAAGGAAGGAAGGAAGGAAGAAAGGAGGGAGGGAGGGAAGGAGAGAGAGAGAGAAGAAAGAAAGAAAGAAAGAAAGAAAGAAAGAAAGAAAGAAAGAAAGATGAGAAGAGAAACTGCCTATAGGAATATACTTCAAGGCATTTACACGGGCAAGAATTTTATGAGAAAGATTCTAGTATCACAGGAAAAAACCCCAATAATGGAAAAATGGGATTACACGGAATTAAAAAGCTGCTGTAGAGCAGAGAAAACCATCAGCATAGTGAAGGAAACCTGCAGAACAGAAGAAACTCTTTGGCAAAGGGTTTGAATAGATCCCACTGAACCTTACACTTTCTTTGTGGGCCGGACACAGCAGAAAGCACAGCTGTGAAGTGCTCAGCAATGCGCAGCCATCCTTTGGCAGATGATACATGAAGATGTGCTTAAGGCTTTTTCTAAATTTATAGTTGCTTTAAATGGTGTTGAATAGGGGAACAAAAATGATGGTTTTTTCTTTTTAAAAAAGCACTCCTTTTGTGTATCAATGTGTTCATGCATTATAGGAAACTTAGGGGATTCATATAAGCAAAACAAATAAACTAGTATTTAGAAATGAAGACAGCCATGGTGTTTTGTTCCACATTCTTTTCTATCATTTCTGAGGGGCTCATGGTGTGAGAGTTGAGCTATTGCTGTCTTGTAATAAGTTATTTGAGTTCTTACACGCAGTTTGAATGGTAGCTCCTAATGGGATACATTGTTGCCGTGTATTTGATCTTATTTTTCAGGCTTTCTCTTCACTCTGGAAAGAGTTTTCCTTGGATGCCGCTTTAGGAAGCGATGCCAGTTTAGTGTTACAACATTATATAATGAAAATTTCGCTGGAATGAACTCAGGCAATGGCACAGAGTCAAAGCACTGGGTTATAGGGCACCCAAATGCCAAAGCAAGATTTCTCAGCTCATTGGAGATTAGACTTATGGCCTTGGCTATGTGATTTGTGGGCAAAGCATGCACGCAGTGAGTTTCCTGGAAGGGAAGGCGGAGCAGATCAGTATCTCAAGGATTCCCAAGGGACAGTCATTGCTGAACCTGATGTGCAGTGTTTCTAAAGGACAAGCCCGCAGTGTGTGCACAGCATTTCTTTCCATGCCTGTGCTCATGATCGCTAAACAGACATCACCGGTGCTGTGGAACTCTATTTGAAAAACACCTAGATAAGAACTCAGATAGCTTATTCCCTTGGAAGCGTGGCTGAGAAGCACCAAGATATTGCTTCTGAGGAGGATTCTAGAAAACTGTAGGATAGTGTTCTTACCTTCACAAAACAACCTCATATTTCTTAAAAATTATAAAGGCATCTTAGATAAAATATAAGAGCACCAGAAGAGGAACCAGATTCGAGCACCATTCATAGTCTTCTGGTGATGGAGGCAGAGCAGAGACAAATGTTTTTATTTTGACTTTATTTTCTGAATATTTTCAAAATTACTATTTGCATACTTTGCTTTAAATAATGAAAAAAGTCCTGTAAGTGTATATGTGTATATGTCATATAACCTTTAAGTGATATACATATGTAAGTTATATACATATGAGTGTATATGTGCATGTGTCATATAACCTTTGAGTATAACAGTATATGACTTATAAACTTTAGAACTAGCATCTGTGTTTCAACCCTGAGCTCTGCCTCAGCATTTAGGGCTGTTTAGGAAGCTGCCTTAGTAGCACTGAGTTATTGCTGTAGCTGTTTAGTATCTACTAACCATGAAACCGTCAAGTATACAATAAACACTAGACATCGCATAGCAATTTCTTTCAAGATTCAAACATTAATGAAAGTTAAAAATAACCTGGCCTTAAAACAGTCTTCCCCAATATATCAATTTTAAAAAGTTTGCTCTCAACTAAACCTATCTCATGTTCTGCAGTTGAATAGTTTTTGAAGTATTATATAGAATAATAATACCAAATAGCAATTTACTAAAGGAACATCCTAAAGAAAGCATCACAGTTTGAATTTTATTGCATTACAAACCTCACTTTCCCATTATCTGGCTCAGGTGAGTCTCCACAAAGCGCTTGGTTTATTGTTCCTCATTTCCTTGTTATGAAGCTGTTTATTAATATGGGACCAATAAGACCCTTTAAATGGAATGTAATTCGATAGAATTAGTTAAAAACAAATTGAGCATGTGTGGTTAACTTCGCTTTTGAAATTAGCCTATCAGGTCTGATCTCCATAATTAAAGAATCCTAATTCATAATTCTCTGAATCACTGAATTTGGCAGGGAAATGCCAGTAATTTTCATTTCACAACACACTGCCTCAGACAGTAATAAGCCAGAGAGAAACACATGCAGGTTTAATCAGGTAACAAAGCATGTCAAGCACCTTCTCTGAGATATGGGAGTCTGGCGCCTCAAGTGTGAGCCTTGGAGAACTCCCTCGGGGGATGTTATATTCTCTGATATGTACCTTCTCACAGCTTCTGCTGACACCCTTAAGAGAAGAAAAAAAAAGCATCACCCAGATGAGGCATCAGCATTCAAAACAAAGCACTCTCAATATGACTCCGGGAGCCAAGGATACAAACATACCTGTGTGTGCTCCAGAGCAAGCGCGCACATAAATGCAAGTGCACACGTGCAAACATGGACACACACTTGCAGTCCTCAGATGTAGAGATGCTGATGCATAAATTCAAGTGAAGAGTAGTCTTCAGGTTGTTTTGTTGCAAATGCCAAAGGAAGAAAGGGGGAGAGGAGGAGGAGGGAGAGGAAGGGAATGCTTTTCTTTTAAAACTCGTGGAAATCTTTGACTTTAGTTTATGTGGTTCCACCTGCTGTTGCAGGCAAGAAAGAGAAGCCGCTTAAATAATCAAGATAAAGGTTAGAAGATCTTCGGCATGGTTATTTATTGTTATTATTATTATTTATTCATTGTTGTTGTTGTCTTATGGTAGTTCCAGCATCTGACACTTAAGATTCATGATAGTCAGACTATCCAGGGAGCTAGCAGAGAGAAAACTCTGCAAAATACATCTTGCACAACTCAATTTTACAGGTAAGTCGTATCTACTAGCAAGCCTACCCTGCCTGTGTGAGTACTTCTCTAACACTGGAAGATGGCTAAGCCAATGGTCCCTGTGAACAGGCTGCAGACCCAAGGAAAAGTATCCATTCCTCTTCCTGCTCACCAAGACCTAGATGTGGGAGCCTCAAGTTCCCCAGCCACCATCCTTTGAATCTAAGGTCCTTGCTGTCTTTTCCTGGAGTCCATTTCCCTGAGAACAGATGCTGCTGAGGCCCATACCCTATGACTAAGACATGGCCAAGATCTGATTGGTGGGGTGACCATGGCTGGGACGTAGAGACCAAAGTCCCAGGAGACAATAGTTATGAGCTCAATGCTTTTGATGGGGTAGAAGAGGCCAAAACTGGAAAAAAAAATCAAAGTGAGTCCTGGTTAGGCAGAAATGGATTTGCTTACAGTCTCCAAGCTCCACACATATCAGAGAAGGAACCTCCCCATTTTCCTCAGAAAAACTTAACTCAGACAAATGTGAGGCCTCGGGGTCTCAGTAGAATATTTTCCTCTCTAGTGATGAACACATCCCAATGGGGTTTGGCATCCACTTATAACCGTTAGGTGAAATATAATTTTTAAAAATCTGCTAAAGAAATACAGGGAAGATTTTTTTTTGGCCAGTGTGTGTGTGTGTGTGTGTGTGTGTGTGTGTGTGTGTGTGTGTATGTGTTATGGAATACTTAAAAATTACAATACAAGGAAGTAACCAAATAAGTAGTGGATTCTGTGTTTCAGCTCAACATCTATGAGCAGCAATTCATAGTGAAGATATGAATTTAAAAGGATTTCTCTGCCTCAGGTGTGAACTAAAACTTCATTTGTCCAACAAAAATAGCACGCTTCACACTTTGTACTTTACTGCTTAGTTTTAAATTTTAAACAAAATACAAATGCTGTATAATCACAGCAGGTACCATCCCTGAATTAACTGCGATTCTGTTTCTTATAATTTACATTGGTGATTCGTTATGCACTCTCTTGTGTCCCCACCCCTGTAATGAATGTACCGCATTTGGCTCTATTTGGACATGGGCCTTTGAGAAGATCTAACTAAGGAGTCTGATCTGCAGTAGTTTATTTTAGACATCTTTAGGCACAGCACAATTTGCCAAAAAATACAAACTTCCTGAGATAATTAACTCAATCCCATGTGCACAATAACGCTTAAGACATGACGACATCAAAACTCTTTGTAAATACATGTGACATCTTCCATGAATGTGGATTCTATAGATTGATCACATGTGACATCGTCCATAAAGATAACTTCTTTAGGCTGACTGAGAAAAACAAAGTCATGATAAGGGTTTGAGGGAGGATCTGGTGTGATCTCGGTCATAGAGATAGTGCAAAGGTCATCAGGCTGTTAACCACCTCCATTCCCAGCCTTCTGGTGGAAAACAGCTAAGACATCTCTCCTGCATGTTTAACATTCCTGGGTTCCCTAGTGCATACCTGGGAGCCGCCTACACTTGGTGTCCTCCATCCCCACTAGCTCTTATACTCTTCCTCTTCCACAGAGAAACATCCCTTTTAGGACTGAGTATTCCAAGGTCGCTCACTCTCTACATAATGTGTGTCTCTGTATTTGTCCCCATCTGCAGCAGGAGGAAGCTTCTCTGATGATGGGTGAGCGAGGCACTGATCTGTGAGTGTAGCAGAATGCCATTAGTAGTCATTTTATTGCTACAGTTTTTGTTTTTGCTTTTTGGAACAGTAGTATTTAGTTTTACCCTAGGTCCCTGGGCTATCTAGACTTGGTCACCCAGACAGTGTCAGTATGGTTACTGTTCTCTTTTGGTAGTGTACAGAGACCTTCCTGTACCAAAGATGCTAGAATGTAGCGTCTACATTCTATATAGGAATGGAGGTCTACATAAGCACCAACTCATTGTTTCCATGGTCAGTGAGTTGTCTAGATGTCTCGGCAATGGGGCCTTGCTGTCACTTCGTGAATAGCAACCTATAGTCTTGTCAGCAGCCTATGTTGTTTGGGGATTCCCACAGGAGCCCCTTGGCCAACACTCAATTAGAGGTGCTGGGAATTTCATTTGGTGACAAGAGATAACCACTTGGGGCTCTGTCTCCCCCATTATTTAGCCATTTCATTTAGATCACATTCATATATGTATATGTTTTTGGAAGCTTCTACTGTTTTAGGTTTTTATACTACCCCTTAAATGGTCTTAATTTTAGCTGTTTTCCCCAGTATTTCCTCCCTCATCACCCTTTCTTCATCCCTTCCCACTTGATATTCCTGTTCCAGCTGCTGCCCACATCCATCCATATTCATAACTATCTATTCTATTTCCCTTTTCTAACAAGATCTTGTTGTTTCCCCCAGTCCCTTACTCTATACCTAACATCTGTGGTTATATGGATTGCAACTTGGTTATCATTGACTTAATAGCTAATATCCACATAAAAGTGAGTACATACCATATTTTTCTTTCTAGGTCTGAGTTACCTCACTCCATGATATTTTCTAGTTTCATCCATTTACCTGTAAATTTTATTATTTCATTTTTTAATAACTGAGTAATAATTCATTGTGTAAATGTACCATATTTTCTTTATCCATTCTTTGGTTGAGGACATCTAGGCTGTTTCCAGTTTCTGCCTACTATGAATAGACAGCAATGAAAATGATTGGACAAGCATCTCTGTGGCAGGATGAAGTGTCTTGGGATAGCCAGATCTTAAAGTAGATCCATTCCCATCTTCCTGAGGAACTAACCGCCATACTGATTTCCATAGTGGCTGTACAGGTTTGCACTCCCACCAGCAATTGATGTGTTTCCCTTACTCCATAGCCTTGCCAACAAGGATACTTGTTTATTGATCTTAGCCATTCTGAAAAGTGCTAAGATAAAATCTCAAAGTAGTTTTGATTTGCATTTCTTTCACAGCAAAGGAAGTTGAACACGTCTTTAAGTTTTTCCTAGCCATCTGTGTTTCCTCTTTTGAGGGTTCTCTGACCCATTTTAAATTGGGTTGTCTTCTAGAGTTTCTTGAGTTCTTTATATATTTTGGATATCAGCCCTTTATTGAGTATGTAGTTGGTCAAAATCTTCCCATTCTGTAGGCTTCTGTTTTGTCTGAATGATGGTGTCCTTTGTCATGCAGAAGCTTCTTAGTTTTTAATGAAGTCCCATTTATTAATTGTTAATCTTAATACCTGTTGCTAATGGTGTTTTGTTCAGAAAGCCTTTTCCTGTGCCAGTAAGTTCAAGGTTCCTCCCAACTTTCTCTTCTATCAGGTTCAGTGTATCTGGTTTTATGTTGAGATCTTTGATCCATTTGGAATTGAGTTTTGTGTGGCACAATAAGTATGGATTCATTTGGACTCTTCTACATGCAGACATCAAATTTGATCAAAATCATTTATTAAAGATGCTATTTTTTTCCTAGTGTGACTTTCTGGCTTTATAAAACTCAGGTGTCCATAGGTTAGGATTTAAGTGTAGGTCTTCAATTCAATTTTCAATTAATGTGTCCAGTTTTGTGCCAATAACATGCTGTTTTATTACTATAACTCTGTAGTACACTTGGAAATCTGGGATAGTGATACCTCCTGCAGGTTTTTTTTATTATTATTTCTGATTGTTTTAGATACCTTGAACTTTTTGCATGTGTGTTTCCATATAAAACTGAAAATTGTCCCTTCATGATCTGTGAAGAATTGGGTTAAAATTTTGATGGGGATTACAATGCTTTTGGTAAGATGGCCATTTTCACTATGTTAAGCCTACTGATCCATGAACATGGGAGATCTTTCCATCTTCTGATGTCTTCTTCAATTTCTTTCGTCAATGTCTTCAATGTATAAAGGGGGGGAAGGTTTTTATCATACAAATCTTTTACTTGCTTGGTTAGAGTTACCCTGGGATATTTTATATTATTTAAGGCTATTGTGAAAGATGTTGCTGTCCTGATTCCTTTCTCCATTTGCTTGTCATTTTTATGGAGGAGGGCTACTGTTCTTTGTGAGTTAATTTTGCATCCAGCTATTTTTCTGAGAGTGTTTATCAGCTGTAGGAGGTTCCTGGTGGAAGCTTTAGGGTCATTATATATAATATTATATCATCTGCAAATAAAGATACTTGAACTACGTCATCTGTATTCCCTTGTATCCCTATTCAATTGTCTTATTGCTTTACTTAAGGCTTCAAGTACGATACTGACTGGTGAGAGTGGAGAGCCTTGTCTTGTTCCTGGTTTTAGTGGAATTGCCTTGAGATTCTCCCCATTCAAGTTGCTGTTGCTTGTGGGCCTATGGTAAACTGCCTTTGTTCTGTTGAGGAATATCGTTTCTATTCCTGATCCTTCAGGACTTTTATCATGAAGGGGTGCTGGATTTTTGTCAGAAGACTTTTCTACACCTAGTGAGATGGTTACATAGTTTTTGCGTTTCAGCTTGCGGGTCATTTGTGTGCTGACTAATATCCCTATTTTAACAACGGGAAAACTGAAAAACTGAAGACCAGAGAAGCTTGTAATATGTTCAAGGACCTGTAGCTTGTACAAGGGCCACAAAGGAAACTCTTTAGTGATCTCTTTGAAACAGTATACTTGGCTTCGCTTCACACACACACACACACACACACACACACACTACATACGTGCATGTGCGTGCGTGTGAGAGACAGAGAGAGGAGGGAGGCAATGGATGAAGTGATGAGCCAGGCACCACCTACAGGCCTAGGACTACTTATGAGTCAAGTCTGTACTTGCCTTCCCACCACCACCAGTCTCTAGTTGAGCAAAGCTTGACGGCTGGGTAGGGTTTCACTTTCAACCTCAGGCTGACAGAAATAGTCAATGATTCACTCAAATTCCCTGCGAACAGCAATAACCTGGCTTCCCACACTCCAGGGAAGGCTGGGCTGGGGTGCTCCTGTCTCCGCTTCAGATTCTTCTGGTCCATTTGACAGCGCAGTCTGGATGGGCCATTGCTAATGCAAACGACATTTTACATGTGACATGGAGTCACCATGGCCAAAGCCAGGGTCGCACCTGTGTACACATAAATTTTATGTAAAGGCCTCAAAGCCCAATTTAACCTCGGAGTGGGTGCAAAATGGATCACCAATCAGCGTTCTGGCAAAAATAAAGAACACAGTAAAAGCTGAAGCCTAGATTCTTGTTCAGAATTTCTGCCCAGTTATGGATTAGGATAAATTTTCTAAACCGACTAAACCTTAACAGACAAAAACTCCCACGCATAAAGGAGCTAGCTTTTTGACATAGCCCTGCAAGCATAGAATTCACATAAAAGATGGACACATCTGTGCCGATCTGCAGCCCCAGCATTGGTGACAGGAAGACAGGTGGACCCCTGGAGTTTGCTGGCCAGATGCTCTAACCACATTGTTGAGTTCCAGGTTCAGTGAGAGACCTGTCTCAAAACTAAGGAGGCAAGCAGCTGGAGATGACACCCAACTTCAACCTTTAGCCTTCATGTGTGCAGGTGCTCTCTCTCTCTCTCTCTCTCTCTCTCTCTCTCTCTCTCTCTCTCTCTCACACACACACACACACACACACACACACACCTTTACAAAGCCTTTCACATATTTGGCAGTGATAGCCTTTCCCAAACGGGTGGCTCTGAAGGTATGATTTCAGATTTGGAGGTTATCTGTTTCTAAAGGTCGAAGATTCCTTCCAACTGGCATGCACTAAAATGTAGAATCAGTTGCGAGGAGGCGAGGTTATCTCTTGGAATTCAAGGACCACAAGAAAGGCTAGGGTGTGCAAATGCTTGAAATGAGGACTTAGCATGTGGGTTGGGACCAGCAGGCACCTCTTAGCCACACTTTCTTCCGAGTCTCAGCTGGTCCTCTGTCTGTCATCTTTGCATTCTGTCTCCGGTTTTCCAGGACACTGTCAGGGTCCTAAACGTTAGTTCTGTGTCACTTAAGCCTCAAGCTCCCAAGTGGTAACTCAGATTAGGTTTCTTCTGAGAAAAAGATACAAATAAATTCAGCACAGTTTGAGATCAACTCCCCTTATCTACCTCGGTCAAGCTAACTGTCCAGGAGCCCAACACCACAATGAATGACCTGTTTGCTGGGGCCCAGTCATGAGGGTTGAAAGCACAATAGGCCATTCATAGAGGTGTCTTCTGAAAGACAAGCATATTTGAAGCAGCCTCCAACAGTTGTCTAGATATGAAAGAGGTGACATTGATTCACAGGGATTGTAGAATTTTTCTTTCCACACTTTGAATTCAGTCAGATGGGCAAAAAATACTTCACAGACGGGAAAATGGAGCTAAAGAGTTGTCAGTAATTGCTTAAGGCAACTTGAAACCAGAGTTAATGACTGCCGACGCAGGCGTTGAGACATCAAATATCCCTTGCCCTCCAAGAACTGACTGGCTGGGGGTGCCCAGTGGTCTTTGAAATGGGTAGAGAAACTTGCCAGCTGCTCTGCAGGGGAACCAGGCAGAAAATCTAGCTGATTTGTGGTTTGTTCCATACCATCTCACAAGATACCATCTCTCATCTAAAGTGCAGACAGGTCTACCAGGGAGTGGTCTGGCCCCTTGAGGACTTGTTCGGTTCAGATCAAGTAGTGGTTGGTGGCTCAGCTCAGCCTGGGTGAGCCTGGAACTTTTTCACAAATAAAAAGGACTTTTAAAAATTAATGTTGAAATATTCTTCCCTCATTCTGGAAGTATGTGCATTGCTCATCTGAAAAATACAACTGCCTTGCCAGTTTCTGGCTGAGATTGGTGTGTTCTGCCCAGAACAACATTGACTCAGTATTTCTCTCAACGGGAAGCTTCGGAAATGCTTCCCATTTAGTTTTCTTCTTCTGTATTCTCCTTACCATTTTCTGCACATAGGCACATACACACACAGATAATGCTCATATATGACACCACACATGGAGAGACTGGAGCCTACTTACGCTCGGCATATCATGAACATTTTTAAAGGGAGGTATTTTGTACCAAAGACACCCTGGAGCTTAACTTCATGCCAAGGGCTAGCAAGTCAAGGATTCCTTCTGAGAGAGTCTCAGCTATTTTGTGTCTAAAGATCCCGCTGGTGGGTTCCTGAGCCTCCATTACTGTAGGAAGCAGGGTTTAGCAGCATGTTCAGACTGGAGCTGGCCTGTGGTTTGCAATGCACCTTTCAAGGAAGGCAAGAAACCTTAGTTCAAACGGAGTCAGACTAGTGATGGGCTGAGAATACAGCTTACAAACGACCAGCGGATGGGCTCTTAAGAATCCTGAGGGACCATCCAGGGCTCTGAGGAGGAAGCATGGTCCTGACCAGTGCTGTGATAGACTGAGAAGGGCAAAGAGACCCACCTGCAGGCCTGGGACAATCTTCCCCAGGCTGTGAGGAGAAAACACTTCCCACAAGCACCTTGCAGCACCCAGCAGACAGTATTCTGGTGAGCAAATGTATGGTGTGGTACGGGCGAGAGACAGAATGGTTCATGATCTATGGAGAGAGGCAGATCCGAAGAGGTGAAGGCAGTGAGGGGTGAGCTGATGTGGGAGGCTTGGTTGCCACCCAGGGTCATGGTGATGCCTGGGCCGGCGGCTGCTGCTGAGCCCATGTTTGGGTTCATGGCTCTGATGAA
>JAQHUG010000104.1:1940882-1972828 GCA_028555095.1 Dicrostonyx torquatus | reverse complement strand
TGCAAGACATAATCAGGAATAGGCTTTGTCCTATATCACCCAATCCCTTACAGGTCTGCCAGGTCCTCTAGCACAAGGTAATACAGAGATTGATCACTTATTGATTGAAAGTGTGTTCCAGGTCTCAGAATTTCATAAAAAAACATCATGTCAATAGCAAAGGTTTAAAGAAAGAGTTTCCTGTTACACGGCAACAAACTAAGGAGATTATAAAGAAATGTCCTACTTGTTCTTTCTGTAACCAAAAGCCATTGCCTCAAGGGAGTAACCCAAAGGGTACTCAAAGGAATAAGATCTGGCAGATGGATGTGTTCCACATTATGGAATTTGGAAAATTTAAATTTGTGCACCACACTATAGACATGTATTCAGGTTTTCAATGGGCAACTGCCTTGAGCTCGGAAAAGGCTGACTCAGTAATCCTGCATTTATTAGAAGTTATGGCCATCATGGGTATTCTTGCACAAATAAAGACAGACAATGGTCCAGCATATATATCTAAGAAAATGAAATGGTTTTTCGCTTATTATAATATAAAGCATATTACAGGTATACCAAATAATCTGACAGGTCAGGCAGTTACAGAAAGATCAAATCAAACTATAAAGGAAATTGTAAACAAACAGAAAGGGATGGAAAATACCCCCAGAAATAGATTGCATAATGCTTTATTAATCTTGAATTCTTTCTAACACTAATGAGAAAGAAACAATGGCAGCAGAGAGACATTGGATAATGGAAAAGTCTTCTAAATTGAATCAACCAGTGTATTTCAAGGATGTGTTGACCTCACAATGGAAACCAGGAGATGTGCTACAGTGGGGAAGGGGTTTCATTTTTGTTTCCACAGAAGAAGAAAAACTATGGATAACATTAAAGTTAGTAAATATTTGCTTTGAAAAAGAGAAAACTCGTGAGAAAGAGAAATGACAGCTCATTTACAATGGTGACAACCATACAGGTGGTAAGGAAACCATATAGGGTTGGGGCATGGTTCTGCTTTTGTCTTCACAGGAAAATACACATCTTCAAAAATTCTGGATGCTGACAGAAGGAAAAATAACTATCTAATAAAGATCATAAAGAAAAAGGAGTATGACTTATGAGGACAGGTGATTGAAACATATATATGGAGAGAGAGAGAGCTGGCTTTGGAGTTGAACAATGACTCTGTCCTTCTCTAAATCCAAGTGTGTTGTTAAAAGGAACATTCAGAGTTTCTGTCTCATGTCAGGAGCCATCTGGTATGGTACAAAAGGAAGATTTTAGGAAAAATTTTTCTTTCCCATGTCTATTTTGTCTATATTGTATTCTTCATTGAATGTACATCTATATGAATAGTGTTTAAGTTTTCCATGATGAACAATAGAGTTTCCTACAGATCCTTTTCCTGCAGTAATCTTTGAAGTTTCCACCTAGTTGAGAAGACATAATGATGCTGATAGTGCTGCAATAAGACCAGTTTGGGGGTACCAGCTGCTGAAATGGTGTGCCTTCTCATGATGTTCTGACCAGAACTCCAAATAAGAACTTTGGAAGGAAATTCTTATCAGAACTTCTGCTAGGAAATCGTTTTCAACTATACTAGACAGTAATCTTGAATATTAGGTATTACTTTACTTTTGCAGGATTCCATAAAGAGAAATTGCCCCCATGACAGTGGAAAGCAATTCTAGAGGACAATGTTCCCTCTCCCAAAAATGTTTGTCCTAAGGGTTGGGAACACCATTGAAGGGTTGTTGATAATTGTTTTTATAAGGTAGAGGGTTGGGATGGAAACTACGTAGGTTCAGAGATAAAAAACATAAAGGGATAACAATAGTGGGTAATAGAGTGAATACTTGTGAGCTATTATTTATAGATAATTTACATTGGTATAGTTTCTTTGTATATTGATACAAGTTCAAATTATATTTGTCATTTCTGTTTATAATATTTGTATACCTATGCAAAGTTATTATGCATGTTTCTACCTCTGTTTAGGACATTTTGTATATTGATACAACTTTTAGGATATATTTTCATATTGCATTATATATTATTCTCACCTCTGATCAAGATCTTATGCATTGTTTACATTTTGAAGTCATTGACTTCATTTGCTGCACATTTTATTTAATATTCTGACATGAAGTCTTAGTCTTTAAGCTATACAGGTATTAAATATTATAGGTCAATAGTTGTTCATGTTTGTTATACACATAGATTAATTAGGTTCCTTAGGTACATAGAGATTTTATTCTGCTTAGATAGCTAATCTTCAACCACTTCAAGGATCTATAGAACATGGCATTTAAATAACTTAGGATTCTGTTGACATGAGACATGGTTGCTCCTGACAGCACCAATCTACTGCTGAGAGAATTTTGAGCACCAAAGACACTCCACTTGTAATTTGTTTTCTTCTTGGCACAATTGACCTTTGGGCATGCCTCAACCACTGACAAAGTACATGGTATCTGAACTGGATAAGCAGTACACAAGGAAAAGGACTGCCAAATCCAGCCAAGACAGGGTAAGACAGTTCTGAAAAATTCTCTGCCTCTGAAAATGGTCTGTCAGTTACGCTAGGCCTTAGTCAAAGTTGGTTGCTTTAATGTTGCAAATGAGACTTTGGGTGATTGCTCAGTTAGCCAATTGTCTCTGTCATATATTGCTCGCTTCGCAAGCTGCTTGATTGCACTTCCTGCCTTCTCAAGAATATTATCTCCCTTCTCAGGCCTTCGATGGGGTTGAAGATTAGATAGTTATCATCCTCTTGTGATTTAGCCAAGCTTATTTCTGATGCAAGATTTAGGCTCTTTGGAATAGAATGTTTATTCAAACCTTTATCATGTGTTCCTTGCTTAGTATTGTTTATGTTGTTTGTAATTTTATATTCGATATCTGTTCTTATTGTATATAGTTTGGTATTGTGTTTGGATCACTCTTATTTAGACAAAAGGGGATGGTGATGGTGAAGCTTTGTTAACCAATCATCTTTAAGAGGTGGGACCAAGCTAGGGTGTGGCTTTCTGAGAAATGGAAGGGGGGAGGTGCAGCCCAGGTGCTCTCTGTGTGGTTCCCTCACAGCACAACTGAACTTGGACTTCTCGCTCCTGTTTCATGAGTTTTTCCCTTATAATAAATAAAATATAATTGTTTTATCTTTTAGCTAGCCTGTCTTTTTTTCCAAATCAAGCTAACTTCTACATTCAGAGGCCTGCTCGGCAGTGGTGGCGAACACCTTTGATCCCAGCACTTGAGAGGCAGAGGCAGGTGGCTTTCTGTGAGTTTGAAGCCAGCCTGACCCAGGACAGTCAGGATTACACAGAGAAATGCTGTCTTGGAAAAACAAAACAGAAGAGAACAACAGCAAAAAGCATTCTGAGGCCAGAAGCCAGGCTCTCCATCCTGATGTGACTTGTCTTTGTGACTGTCACCATTTCCCAAACACGTATAGACATAAAACCAGGACTTTGAGAAGCAATTCAAAGATTTCTCCAACATTTACTGGCCACAGTTGTGCTTTCTTCCTTTGCCCCAAACCCCTAAGGCCCCCACAGTCAACCTCTTTTCCACACAGCCTATGCCGCTGGAGAGCAAAGGTCTAACAGAAATATAGATAGATAATACAGGAACCAAGAAAAACCAGTTAAGATTCCTGATGCTTTCCTAGGACTGCCAAGTGTGCAGCAGAGACTACTAAATTTACCTTCACACACTTCTCCTCATCAGATACAAAGTTAGCCTCACACACACTAAAAGAAGACATGGAATTCCTGAATTAGAAACGAAGGGTTTTATTACTCCCACCAACACCAAAAATAATGATTTTAGTTTTTCTTGTGTTGGTTTTCTAGGTTCCAGTCCCCACATGGATACACAGAGGCCAGAGGATACCTGCACCCATGAGTATAGTTTCCAGGCAAGATGTGTACTCTGCCTGACTTCAGGCCCCTACCTCATAGTCAATAAAATGAATTTTGGCCATTAGGGCCTTTATTTTCCAGTGCAAGTCACTTGAAGTCAGAAAGTTTTGTGGACTAGAGAGTTGAAAACGGCTTTCGGCATGTAAGAGGAGAGCAGATCTATGAACTGAGCATGCAAATGAATCAAGAGGATAAGCTCTAGGATGCCATCAACATGCACGGCTATCTCTAGGCAGGCACCCTTCTGAAGGCTGTAAGGCTTCTAGCTGTACAGTCACAGCAGCTAAAATGAGCAAACATTCCCAAGAGAGGCAGCAAGCAGAGCTTCTGCCGTCCGGAGATTATAAGCCCACTGGAGAGACTAAATAAATACTGCGTGGAAAATCATAGTCTCGATCCACAGAGCAATATCACAGGGCGATGAATTAAGTGCACGTGGCTACTCTTGAAAAGTGGTGAGTCGGGGCTCTAGCATAGAAGAACCTGCCAAACGGAAACACATGCATATGAACCTGAACACGGCATAGCCCTCAGGGGTCCTCTCATACATGGGACATGTACACAAGGAGACACTTCACTACATATATATATATATATATCCGGTATGGTCTGGAAGGCTCACCCGTACAATTAAATGTCTCAGCAAATGCTTTGTTCCCTGGATAAACACAAGTCCGCTGAGTAGCAGCAGGGCTGGCATCTCAAACCACGGCAAGGAAATTGAGAAGAAGCAGGAGGTAATCACTGAACTGGGGTCTGGTGCCACCTGATGAAAACCAATTACATCTTGGAGAGGTGGGAAGTGCCGGAGCGAGATGAAGCTACCTGGGAAGCCACCCAGGAGGCTGTGGTCCTTCTCCAGCAGCGCCCACTTCATTTCTTGTTGCCTGCCCCTTTACATTTTAAAACTCCCCCTCTAATTTCTGAGATGGGTAAGTAGCCCCTGCCCTCAGAGGGAAGCCCATGAAGGTGGTTATCAATCAAAGAAACTGGGAAGGAACCGGTGTCCTTAGTCGGTTGCTGACTCACTGTGTGAGCTCCACCAGAAAAGCTTCCAAGTTCTCTGGAAACAGAGCGCCACACAAAACAGAGGCTTCTCATGGTCACGTTGGCTGCTGCTTTGTCTAAAAATAAATCCCAGCTTTACTTCTGATGACTCGAAGCTGCGGTTTCTCCCCCCACTTTCTCTATTTCTATTTTTTCTTCCTCCCACTCATTAAACCTTCCAGTAAAACAATAAACTAGTTCATGGAGGTGGGATAAATTTGAGTTCCAAAATAGAAAGACATGCCTTCATAAATCTGCCTCTGATTAAGAGTCCGGCATGTTTAGATAGTAAAGTACTATGCAAATACTGGAAGAATATTTTCGCCATTGCCCTAGAAGGCATTGTATGCGTTGAAATGGCTATTTTACAGGACTGTCTGAGACCAAACTACGTATGACCCAGCACACAGTGAATTTGACTCTACAATGAAACCGTTCATGACACTCATTTCTCTTCGTTTTGCAGTTTAGGTGTAAAAACTACTTCTCAGAAGAAAGAAAACTCAGAATGAGCTTAGTGCTACTTAATATGTTACACTCTGCATTACAATGTATAAATACATAAATATAATCATTTACTCACAGCTACGCTGTATTACAGTGTATAATAAATACATAAATATAACCATTTACTCACAGCTACACTGTATTACAGGAATATAATCATTTACTCATAGCTATATATACATAAATATAAGCATTTACTCATAGCTACATTTTGTATTATAGTGTATAAGGATAATTATTTACTCATATATGCATAGTATACACAGGCTTTTATTGATAAATTACATATTGTTTGAAACAGTGTATACATTGAAATGTTTGAAGTGGAATATTTAAAGGATGAACTAGGATTAAAATAGTTAAAGGATGAATTAGTGTTAAAATAAATACTCCTTTTAAATATGTTGCTAATCACCAGGGCTCTAAGTTTCACAGCTCAACATAAGCATTAATGGAGGTTCACCTTTAATGGTGATCAATCCTGGTGTCCAAGATCCCTCTTTGTAATGGCAAAGCTTCCTGTCAAATTCTTCTTGGGTGATATTAGACCTCCGATGTCTGAAGCTCAGTAGCACACTGTCAAAGAGTTCCCTACTGGAAAGTTCATTTTGTTGCCATCTTTCCGTCTGCTCCCTCATATATTGCAATATATTGTGAGTTTCATTGTGGTTTACTGTGCATTCTTTGCAAGATTAAGTATTTTGTGATAGTTAGTTAATTAAAACAACATCATCTAATCCTTGACTCCTGTTTGCAAAGGCACTAGTAAATGCTACAAATTGTACATGCTGAATAACACTGAGTTAAAAGGATCCTTTTGACGCTGGGTGGAGGTGATTCTCTCCCTTTATATAATTTCCGATGCACAGACTCACCAGCGATAAAACTGTTCAGATTGTTAAATGAGACATGTACTTACCACCAGGAAGACTTTCAAATGTAACATTGCCTCATTTTTGAAAAAAAAAATGTTGCTGATTTATGGTATCAAAGTTGATTTTCAGATACCTGTGTTCGAAATATTGAGTGGGAATGGAGCTGTACAAATAAGACTAGCTGACCTTGCCCGCTGAGGTGACAAGAGTCCAATGTCAGATTTCACTTACGTCATGATTTGTTCTCATTTCTGCCACCTGTTGACACTGATCTTTCACTGGTGACGTCCTTCAAGGAGATGAAAATAGGATACCACTTTGGTGCATGGTGCAAACAACTCGTCAGGGAAATAGTGTATTAAGGAACAAGCGACAAAAACATGGACGAGCTTAAGATGCATTATTCTGGGTGAAAGAAACCATCCATGAATGAGGACACATTCTAAGGTTCTATTTATAAGATGCTCTGGAAATGGCAGACCAACCCATGGTGGCAGAAATAAAATACAGGTTGCTCTTTCAAAGTGTGAGGAGGTAGGGCTGACTGGGGAGGCTAGCCCAGGAACTTTTTCAGAATGAGGAGAACATTCTACTTCTTGACAAGGATATGAATAATGTGGGTGTATGTATTCCCAGAACTCCTTGGTAATAAAAAGGTAAGATCTACAGATTTCATTGATTGGGATAAAATATTTATATATTGTATTGGGGTATTCATTATACCATGATAAAAATGTAAGAACTCCATAAGTCATTTGTAGTGATGAATTTATCTAGGTCTTATGATACCTTATAAAGTCAGTTAGCTGCAATGAAGTTAAAAGGCAACTGTTAGAGCCTGCACATTACCAGAGTAAAGCATTTATAACATTGTCATTTCATTGTGTGTTAACTAAATAGCAAGTACCGCACTATTGCTAATCTACAAGGAAGAAAAACACTTATGCAGAACAATATCTGAGTAATTTCCCAAATGCAAATATGCAACAGATGATAGATTCAAATTTGATTTTCATATCTTTCTGACCATGGAGCCTAGCCTTCAACCACCAGGGCAAATCCAGCTTCTTCTTGGAGAATAATGTGAGTCATCCAGTCTTTCCAAGGCTACAATGCACAGCAAATATTTATTCCACGTGCACCCTAGCGTAAGAAGGATGTTGTTGCCTGTCATTGTCTACATAGAATTATTATTCCTGTCTTCTTTACATATGAGGAGTTTAATGCTCAGAGAAGCTTCAGAGTAAGTCACAGAGCAAGCTGAAGGTCTCAGACTACGTTCTAGAACAGGGAAATCTAAGGCTGCTCGTTCTATTGTCAGTGGTTTACCAGAATCAGGAGTAAGGGATTTTAAAATCATAGATTCTAGAGTCTGTATTTAGTTGTTTTTTTTTAAAATCATATCCCAGAGTAATTTGTAAAAACAAGACTAATGGTAATGCTAAAAAAAAAATCACTCGCTGTCCCAACATTTTCCTGCTTTTTCAATGAGACCCCTCTATGCCCCCACCATCCACACCTAAAACTCTATGCATTCGTTTTATTTTTACAAACGGAACTGAGACAAGACCTCTTTTGGTCAGCAGACAGATGGGAGCCAACACCCATAGATCTTGGTTTCACTCTTGAGTGTGCCTCCACCTGTTTGGAAGTTTAGGTACAAAGTCAGGGACACCTGGGCTCTTCAGCTTTTGTAATGCTAGAACTGAGCTCCTTTGAGATCCAGTCTTGGTCTGGCACTCTGTAAGTTGAAATCGATTTCCTATGTTAAATTCTGTGATTCTCTTAAATACCTGGGAAGATCCCGAGTTGTCACGTGATCAGTTTTACTCTTTCGAATTGCTGAAGGCAAATATATAAAATGGCTTATTATTCAGCAATATTTTCTAGGGAGCCTAGAGATTCCACTCCATTGATAAGCAAAGTGATTTGCCAAGAAATCCAGGTCTTTGTCAAGTCAAGAAAAAACTTAATGAATGCAATAATGCTATACTTCATACCTAACTGTGTGACATTTACAGCACTGCACATCTACAGATATGTTCAAAAGATGCCCTGTGCCTTCCACGAAATGTCACATGTGTTCACTAAGTACTCATTATATGCTCAGGGAGCCACAAGGTTGGAGGTCCTGATCATGTTACTTAACAGAGCAATATTGTGCTGTCACAAAGGCCTGTCTTTGAAAATGCCTCAGAAATACAGATGGGGACTTTAAACATGGCTGTGTTAGGAGGGGAAGATGAACCATGGTGTGTGGCATTTAGAGAAAACAAGAAAAACCAGATGATTTGTCAAACTAGGAGAACAAACACAGATGTGGGGAGGGTGGGTGGGTGGGGGAAACAGAAGAGAGGGTTCAGGTAGAGGTGGAGAGATTGAGGACCCAGGAGTTCCAGAAATTAGGTTAACAGCTCCTGTCTGCTCCTGCCCTCTGAGAGGACCCTCTAGTTCTGTCTTCCCTGGAATTTCATACAAATAGAGCATGTAGCATGCAGTTTCTTGTATGTAGCTATTAACATAGTATCATGCTTTTGAGAGTTATGCTCACTGTTCGCAATATTTTTAGATTTTAAAAAGCCTTGGCTCTGGCATTCAAGGACAATGTGACACCGATAATATTTGTAAGTTTAGTTTAATTATACAAGTTCTTTTCTACCAACACCATGAAGTGTCTCCAGATCATCAGGTGATAGATATCCATTTGTCCCTCTACTGTCTAACAGTTTCCTCAAGAAAGAAATATTCCAGCCTGCAGGGGAGCTCATTAAGCAGGAAGGTAAACAACCCCAAATAGCTTCAGGAAGTCCCTGAAACTGACCAGAATCACTAGGCCCCTCCCTCTAAGAGCAAGCAATAAAAGCTGGGAGTCACTCTCAGACAAACCAAGCAGCAAAGAAGACTCTGAGACCTGACCAAACCCCTGGTAGAAGCAGAAACCAGCCCAAGCAGCCTTGAAGAAATTTAGACCCACTGAATCACTTGGAAAGGACATGCTCCCACCCATTGAGCAGCCCGCAGGCTGTGAAGTGTGCTCCAAGTTCTCAGCTTTTATGGACTGTCACCCATGCTGAGGTAGGCTTTGATGATGCAACTGTCTTTGAGTAATTTTTCCTCCTAGAAGTAACCCCTCACCTCTATTCCTGTAAATAACCCTAAGAAAGCTCATGGTTCACTAAATTGGGCCTTGGTGGTGTTCATACTTTGGTCTGTCATGGAGACCCTATCTGGGGTGAGTAGACGTGTATGTAAAGTCTCTCCAGGAGAACTGTTGTCACACAGCATCCCTCATCTGCCCTGTCCTGATCTCCTTCGTATCTTCTCCTAAAAAGGAGTGAACAATGAAGACTGTTGAAGTGAGACGCATTCACTGTTATCTCAGAGTTTTGATGTTCTGCCTATCTATCTCCCTTGAAGCTAGCCATGGCCCCCTGACTGTGTTGGCTAATGAGGTATCAACAGTCATGATGTATATTTCTTCCAGAGAGGTATCTGAAGGGATCTCTCTTTCTTCCTGTCTCGTAAGTGTTCTCAGGAGCATTTGTAAGGCTAGGTTCGGATCTACACGTGAGCACAATTAACAGGTATTTGTGCCAGCTTGTGCTGAACAGGAAACACCAGCAAGAAATGACACATCACAGCCATTTGCGATGGCTAATCTTGGCTGTCAACTTGACTAGATTATATCTGGAATTAACTAAAATCCCAGCACCTGGACACACCTGGGAGGGATTTTCTTGGTTAGATTATTTGAAGGGGAAGGCCCACCCTAAATCCAGAGCCTTTGAAGTGGGAAGACCCACCCAGACCCTGGACCACACCCTCAAGTGGCAGCCCACATAGAAGGAAGAAGGATGCTTTTGCTTTTTGCATGCTTGTCCTCTCTCTTGTTGGTGAGTTCATCTACCCTGTTCCTGAGCCATTCCTTTGCTGGTGTTCGAACCTCTTTCTTTGGGCTTCCAGTGTGGACTGAAGACTTGCAGCTTTCTAGGAGTTCCAAAGGGACTTGGGACTGCTGAGACATCAGTATAGTGGACAGAACAATACTGGGTCCTTGGTCTTTCCTTCAGGACATGGCCACTGTTGAATTACTGGGACCACAGCCTGAAAGTCACTCATATACATACATACATACATTCACACACACATACATACATATCCTGTCAGTCCTTTCATTTAGAGAACCCTAATATGCCACTGATATCTTAAAGTTGCTCTATTGTATAACTGAAAGAACAAGAAGGTGAAATGGCTGCATGAATGAAACTGATGTATTTTATATAAACTAATATATTTTTCTTTTCTTTCCGTCTTATTCTACAGCTCCAAAACAAACTTCTCCTTTTAACCATTATCTTGAGATTTTATATGCACTGTATTTCTCCTCTGACAAAGATTGCCATTCCTCAAAGGGGTTGTATCCTTTTCTACGCAGCATTAGATTTCAGACTGAGATGGATTCCCGATAATTTCTCCACAGAGAAACAAAGTAATTAGCCATATTTGTCTCTGAAGCCTCGACTTCTTGGGCTTATGACTCTCTTTGATGTCCTCTTCTTCATGAAGTCTTCTTCAAACATATTTGGTCTACCTCTGCCAGCTCTTTGGCATGGACATGGAGCTGTGGCCAGTTGTTGCCCGTGACAGTAGAAGGAGAGAGAGAATTTTCAGGTGAAAGTAGTTAGGGACAAATGATTGTTATATGTTCTTCTTTCCCTTGTTTTAATGGTTGATTGATGTGGAGGACAAAGCCCTAGAACAAGACAGGGTTACTAAAGGGAAGAAACCTGGGTCGGTGAGTGACAGAATAGAAACCCATTCACTCACTTCCTGTTCCACTGACCTGCACCAAGATCAAGAAGTAAACTCTTGTTTTTTTAAGCAGCTAAGATTGTATGTCTATTTCTCATAAAAGATAATGTTAGCTACTATGAATAATAGGAAACCAAGTTTCTTAACAATGCTTTCAGACTCCAATTTAAAGTGCTATAGATCCCTCATTTCAATAATCCCTTAGCATATATATGCCACAGGCAGCTGCTCAGGGGAGTGACCATGGCGTTATGATCTTAAAAAAACACATCGATGCCAACATTTCTAAAAGAGTGGATGGGTGTGGTGATCTGAATAAGAATGATCCTCAAATACTCATATAATTGAATGTTTGCTTGCCACTTGGTAGAATTATTTGGGAAAGATTGGGGAGCATGGCTTTGTTAGAGGAGGTGTGTCACAGGGGATGGGCTTTCATTTTCTAAAGCCCCCACCATTCCCAGAGGGAGTTAACTCTCCCTCTGCCTGTGTTTGTGGATCGAGATGTGAGCTTTCAGCTTCTTCTCCAGTGTCATGGCTGCCTGTCTGCTGCCATGATGGATGTGGACTCTGCTCCCCTGAAACTGTAAACCCCCAAATTAAATGCTTTCCGTCAAGTTGCTTTGGTCATGGCACAGCGATGTAATTAAGGCAATAGGCCACTCTGGAGGTGGGGTGAAGTGATATTAGGCATTTTCATAATTATATCCTTCAAATATATATTTGAAGTATGTGGTATTATAACTGAGCAACAGTAGTGACTGAAAAAGCTTTGTTTCACAATGAATATGGCTATGTTTTTAAAAATGGGCATTTTCAAATTACCAAATAAGCAGTAGTAAGTAGATATTAAAATATATTAAGTAACGATCACTGCAAATGAGTGTTCAGTGTGTCAGTAACTGTGAAGGGAGATCAGAGGAGACGGCCTAGTCAGTAAAGTGCAACACAAGCACGAGGACCCAAGTTCAATCCCCAGCATCCATGTGGAAAAGCCAGATGTGGCATAAGCCTGCAATTCCTGCGCTGGGGAGGTGCTGTGCAGAGCCAGATGGGGCACAAGTCTGCAGTTCCTGCACTGGGGAGGTGCTGTGCAAAGTCAGATGGGGCACAAGTCTGCAGTTCCTGCACTGGGGAGGTGCTGTGCAGAGCCAGATGGGGCACAAGTCTGCAATTCCTGCACTGGGGAGGTGCTGTACAAAGCCAGATGGGGCACAAGCCTGCAATCTCTGTGGAGGTGGAACCAGAGAACTCCAGGGACTTGCTGGCTAGCCAGTTTAGCCTAATTGGTGAGCTTCAGGTTTTGTGCGAGACTCAGTCACAAAATAAATGATGTCAAGAAGAGTTAGACACTGAAGAAATCGTTCAGTGTCTAACTCTTGCATCTACATGCGCGCACACACATGCACTCACACGTGAACAGACATCCACAGTTTTTTAGGGAAGAACAAAAACCAGCGAGGAAATGCCACCATGTGGGGCAGTTTAAAGCCTGGTGTTTATGGCATTTTATAAGCATCCTTACTCCTAAAAGTAGCTTGGAGACCTTGCTCCTCAGAACCCGTTCTCAGGCCACATCATTCTAACTTCCTCTCAAGCAGAATTTAAGCTCTCGCGATCCAGTGCCACTGTCTTCCTGGAGCAAAAATGCTTTGATTTGTACTCAATTAAACAGAGGATCAGCAAGACACCCGCTCAGGAACAACCATTCATCGGAACAGCCACACCTGGATATCTCAGAGGACTAGAACCAGTGAGAGCAAGGTGTCTTCCAGAACCAGTCAGTAAAAGCAGGATGTGCCCACATCCTCCTACTTCATGCTTCTCTGAGTCCTGTATGTGCAAAACTCAGGATAAAGTCTTTGGGTTTCCTATCCAGCTGCTGGAAATGGAAATGTCTTTGTTGTGAAACAGTGGGTGCCAGAGTTTGACATGCCAAAAAGGAAACCTGCTAAAAGGGGGTATGCTTAGGTTGGCCCTTGTTGCTCCTGTCCTTGAAGAGCGACCTTGGCAGGTTGACTTCAGGTAAGATGGAAAACAGGGTCTTGGTGACATCTGTTCTTATGAGTCAATCTTTCTGGGTCATGGCTCACAGATTCCCCACACCCCGTATGTGTGTGCATGCATGCACACACATTTGTATGTAGGTATACACACATGTGTGGGTGAACATGCATTGTGTAGAGGCCAGAGCTCAATATAGAATCTCTCTCTCTATTGCTCTTCTCCTTAGTTTTAGAGACTAAGTCCCTCATTGAACTTGGGAGTCACCGATTTATCTAGACTGGTTAATCAATGACTTCCTAGATCTGTTGCCACCATCCCAGCTGTGGATTTACAGATGTGTGCCACTGTGCCTGCCTATTATCTGGTTGCTGGGGATTTTTTTTAATTAAAACTTTTTTATTTTATTTATTTTATTGATTTTTATTCAGCTCTACATTTTTCTCTGCTCCCTTCCCTGCCTCTCCCATCCTCTTCAATCCTCTCCCAAGGTCCCCATGCTCCCAATTTACTCAGGAGAGCTTGTCTTTTTCTACTTCCCATGTAGATTAGATTTATGTATGTCTCTCTTAGGGTCTTCATTGTTGTCTAGGCTCTCTGGGATTGTGATTTGTGGGCTCGTTTTCTTTGCTTTATGTCTAAAAACCACTTATGAGTGAGTACATGTGATAATTGTCTTTCTGTAGCTGGGTTACCTCACTCAAAATGATGTTTTCTAGCTCAATCCATTTGCCTGCAAAATTCAAGATGTCATTATTTTTCTGCTGTGTAAGTTGCTGGGGATTTTAACTCCATTTCCCATACTTGTCTGGCAGGCACGTTATAGATTAAAGAATAAAGAGGGTACGGAGTGATTGGGGATTTGCATGTCATACACTGACCCATAAAATTTATGGTAGATATGGAAATAGAAGAGAAAAATTCACCGTGGGGCTGGTGATGCTTCAGTGTTTAAGTGGACTTGCTACTCAGGGTTGAAGACCTGAGTCCAGTCCCTGGAATCTACATAAAGGAAAGCAACAATGAAGGAAGGACCTGGTAGGAGGTGAGAACTAGTCCCTCAAACAAGATGGAAGGTGAATATTGACCTCATGCATGAGTACTGACCTCCATGCGTGCATGAGTACTGACCTCCATGCATGCATGAGTACTGACCTCCATACGTGCATGAGTACTGATACTCCATGCATGCATAAGTACTGACCTCCATACGTGCATGAGTACTGACACTCCATGCGTGCATGAGTACTGACCTCCATACGTGCATGAGTACTGACACTCCATGCGTGCATGAGTACTGACCTCCATGCGTGCATAAGTACTGACCTCCATACGTGCATGAGTACTTACCTCCATGCGTGCATGAGTACTGACACTCCATGCGTGCATGAGTACTGATATCCATGCATGCATAAGTACTGACCTCCATGCATGCATGTGTGAGTACTGACTCCATGAATGCACCACTTCGCAAGCATGTGCACCACCCCCACCCCCTTACTTCCTTGTTCACAGGCATACCACACACACCAAAATTTTTAAATTTGTTCATTTGGAGAGTAAAATGTGCATAATTGTGTGAAATTCTGGTTTGGAAGCCAGTTAGCAACAAATACCTATTTATTTCCGTTTGTATTCAAATTCTAATTATTGTAAGTAATGTGATATTCATTATATAAATAATGATAACTATTATTTAATAAATTTAATTACATTATTACCTCCCTAAGATAAAGAATCCCAATTTACAACATATTTTTCTACCAAGGGTTTGATTTTTTTTTTTACCACCTTCCAAATATAGTGGGTTTTTTTTTGCAAAATCGATTGTTTGTAGCTGCTGTTCACTTTAAGAGTTGCTGATTTTGATTCACAAATACCCATTTTCAAAGTATTATATAGTAACAGATCTTCAGTATCTTTTTGAAACTGTCTCATTAGAAGAAAATATCCATCTCTCGACATCCCTCATGCTTCTCCCACATCATAAGACTTCCCTTTTCACCCTTCAATACATCAGTTGTCAGTAATATTCTAGCTAAGCCTGCTCTCCTCACCACCAGTATCTTAGCTTTAGATTTTCCCATTTTCCAGCCATTGTTTTCTACAGTAAAGTCACAACAACAATAGACAACTGTATTAGTTAGGGTTCTCTAGAGTCCCAGAACTTATGGAACGAATCTCTTTCTCCATAGAAAGGGGATTTATTGGAACGACTTAGAGCCTGCAGTCCAGCTAATACAACAATGGCTGGCTGTGAACAGAAAGCCCCAGAATCCAGTGGTGGCTCAGTCCTCAAGGCTGGGTCTCAGGTGGCCTTCTTGTCTGAGAAGTAGGCTCTAATTCCAGTGAAGGGATGGACTTGCCAGCGAGGTGAGAACAAGCAGAGAGCAAAGACTTCCTTCTTCTATGGCCTTAGGTAGGCCTCCAGCAGACGGTATGGCCCATATGAGAGGTATGTCTTCCTGCCTGAAAATCCGAATTAAAGGCTTGTGTCTTCAGCCTAAAGATCCAGATCAAAGAAGTTTATCTTCCCACCTCAAATGTCTGGACTAGAAGTGAATTCACCCGCTTCAAACCGAGCAGAAAATCTCTCACAGGTGTGCACTCCACTTCTGGGTTGTAGTTCATGCCAGATGTAGTCAAGCTGACAACCAAGAATAGCTGTCACAGACCCAGAGGAAAGTTGGAGTATTTGGATCTAAGTTCTACACCATTCCTGTCATTTATAGCTTACCTGATGATAACAGGACAGATACAATATAAACAGCACACTTGGGTGATCAGTAGAACCAGGACGAGCAAGAGATGGTCAATTCATGATCTAGTTAATATTTTTAATTTAACATATTTAATTATATCCGTAAAATACCCTAGTGATGGCTAATTTATGTCACTTTAACTAGTTCAAGGATACCCAGACAGCTGGTAAAACGTCATTTCTGTATATGTATGCCTATGAAGGAATTTGTCTTAGGGTTTTTATTGCTGTGAAGAGATACCATTACCACAGCAACTCTCCTAAGAAAAACATTTAATTGAGGCGCTCACTTACAGTGCCACAGGTTCAGTCCATTATCATCATACTGGGGAACATGGCAGCGGGCTGGTAGACATGCTGCTGGAGGGGCTGAGAGTCCTACACATTGCAGACAACATAGGAAACCTCAAAGCCCATCCCAACAGTGACACACTTCCTCCAGGAAGGCCACACCCTCTCCAACAAAGCCATGCCTCCTAACAGCACCACTCTCTGAGATTACAGGAGCCATTTCATTCAAGCTACCACAGAGTTTCTGGGAGAGATTAGTCTCTGAATTTGTAGACCGAGTGAAGATTTCCCTACCCCCAGTGTGTTTGGGCGCCACCACGCTCTCGTTTTAGACTAATAAATCTTCATTGCTCAAAAGCATCACAGCTCCTTATTCTAGGGCCTTCATACTCTGACACTTGCCATTGGCACACCCTATGACTCCCAGCAGCCCCTCCCTGATGCTTAGATCTGGACTTTGCTCTTGCTAATCTATACCCCAGTGCTGGTGTCTGCAGCCTGCACACAGCATGTCTTGTCACTTTTTAATCTCTAAAATCATGGCAGCCATCCATTTCTCTCATATGTGTGCAAAGCTTGGAGGCTCCCTCTCTCTCCAGAACCTTAAGTGAAACACCTGGCTTCTGAGTGTCAAGATTTCTTAGGTCATGAACATGTAAACAGGGGAGCACTCTGGAGGTCATGAACATGTACACAAGTGAGCACTCTGAGGATCATGAACATGTAAACAGGGGAGCACTCTGCAGGTCATGAACATGTAAGCAGGGGAGCACTCTGCAGGTTGAAAACATCTAAGCAGGGGAGCACTCTGGAGGTCATGAACATGTACACAAGTGAGCACTCTGAGGGTCATGAACATGTAAGCAGGGGAGCACTCTGAGGGTCATGAACATGTAATCAGGGGAACACTCTGCAGGTTGTGAACATGTAAACTAGGGAGCACTCTGCAAGTCATGAACATGTAAGCAGGGGAGCACTCTGGAGGTCATGTAAGCAGAGAGACTTTCAGAGATCCAGATTAACATCTGCCAGAAAAGTAGAGGAAGGGAAAAAAATCTTTAAGCTTTTTAAAAAGTCACTTTCATGTGCTTCTTTGGTGAACTCTCATATTCTGGAACACTGGTATATTAATAGCCTACATTATTAGAAGTTCACTCCGTATGAAATTTTCAGGGAATAAATAAAAGAAAAACTTCAAAGTTTTCAGTTAGTGCTTCATCTGGGGCAATGAGATCCTCAGAAGTCACACTGGATAAATCCTGCGGTAGGTGAGTTTAAAACAGAAACGCGCCTTCCAGGTTCTTTTCTTCCGCAGCCCAGCAATGATCCGTCTGAGGCTGCACCCCTGTGAATAGACTTGAGGGAGAAAATAGGCTGAGGGGTGAGGGAAGAGACTAAGGCAGGCGAGGAGACTAGAACTTGAGTGAGCAGGACAGAAAGAATTGTTGCAGCTGACCTTTGCCCTCTGGAATTGCCATATGCTTTTCTTAGCCTGGCCGTTGCTGTCACAAAACAGCGTGGACACGTGTGTGGGCGTGCTTGGATAAGCTGCCTGAGGCGGTGTTGATCAGAAGGTGTCTGGGTTGGTGAGTGACATGTGACTGTAGACAGGTTCTAAAATTGGAAACTTCTCTCTCTCTGCAAGGGATGTCAGATAGAACACACACACGATGAGCTTCAATTCACCCATCCAAGTCTCCCCCTGCACATTATGCACCCCTCCCTGAGGAGTCTGCCAAAGCATTTTTGCCCAGAACAAGAAAGAAATGGGCCTTGGAGGTAATTTTAAGATTCCGTCTCTGAGGAGGTACAAAACTACTTAAAATTTCTATTTAAGTGCAAGAACTAAGTGACTTTCGTTTCTAGTCATTAGGGCTTGTACTGCAAGGATTGTGCCTGATAAATGAGATAACTCATGACGGGTGGGGGAAGGGGAAGCAAGTAGGTCCCCTCTGGTCCAGCTGACCACTCTGTAGTTATACCTCACTTTGGCTCTGACACCCCGAGGGGCTCAATGGAGAAGTCACTACGTAGCATAATTTCCAGATTACTGCAATAGTAAGTATGGTGTCTGTAGCAAACAGAACTAGTAATACCACACACCCCAGACAGTAATAAGAAATAAGCTGAATGCTATATAGGAAAATGCTTCTTATCATAAAGTGCTGTGCAAATGTTCATTATAATTATTACCTTCTATAGCAAGAAATTACAGGTTTATTATAATTTAGTTTTTAACACAAAAACGACATAGCTATGAAAATGTTATGAAATTCTAGTCTCGGTCATAGTTTCTTAGTCTGTTACTTATGTTTCCTTTGTGTTTCTTCCTCCTCAGTTTTGTGGGAACCTGCTGATCAAACATCAACGCTCTTGGCAGGGATTGCTTTATTTTTCTAAGAACTGGGGTTTATGATACCTTCCAATCGCCTCTAAAACGACTTGATTCTACGATTATGTTGTTTTTGAAACATTTCCCATATCAAGGACTCCCATCTACTCATCTACTGCTGCTTTGAAACTGAATATTTTATCAAAAATATTTGGGGGAACAACTGAGCAGTAAGGATACCTTTGAAATAGGGCTGGTATCTGAGTTGGTGTCGTGATACTCGAGCAAGGCTCCGCCTGTGGGAACTGGCTCTTCCCACAGTGTGCACTGTTCCTGCACACAGCGAACACGATGACCCTGAACATTCAATAAGAATCTCAGAGCCGCCTCCGTGGACCACCGCCTTGTTTTTCTAGCTAAAGTGTCTGAGATTCTTTTCTTTGGTTCAATATGAAACATGAGATTTCCAAACAGTCATCTTCCAAGTCTTTAAGTCTGTTCTCACACCCTGCACGCCTTTGTTCCACAACAGGGTGTGTCCTATGTGGTGAGTCTTAAGACATGGCAGTTGTCTTGACAGTTTCGTCTAACTGCAGAAATGAAGCTCACACAGTAAGAGACCCACAAGAGACCCATAGGTCTGGATAGCTATGTATTTAAACTGTCTGTGTCCTCTGCACACTGGATGCTGTTCCCTTAAGGATAAGTCACTCTGGCTCTTCTCTATATGTAATACCTTGGGCTCCTCCCATCTTGTGAAGCCTCTGACCATGTGATTTCCAAAGTTGCTGTGACCAGAGAGGGATGACGGTGTCCCCAGCTCTGAAATGCCTCAATATGGAAGTGACACGTGTTATTACACAAGTCATTTCCACAAGGCATTGATCAACATGAACCAAATAGTCTAAGCCGATTGTTAGTTGGCTGGAAATGGAGGGAAAAACCTGCAGAGTGGAGCCATCCCTGCTTGTAGGTGCCCCTGCTGCCAAGCAAGTCCGATTCCCAGTTTTGAAATGGGATCCTGCTCCTGCTTCACGGAGGAAAGACAAGAGACAATGGCTTCCTTCTCTTGCCTCCAGGTTCCCTGTATTCAACATGGACGTCCTGAAGATGGGGCTTTCTGTGCTTAGAGATTCACTCTGCTGCTCAGCTCTTCAGCCTTCAACTTTGTTTCTTGTTTCTTCTGAGACGAAACTCAATTCTGGAATCAAATATTCCTACTTTAAAAGACCTTCAGACAGCAGCGTCTGTGGCACGAATACAGACTTGGACATTCAAGAACCATGTTTACCCTTAAATTTTAATAATGGTTTAATTTTGTTAAGATCATAGAAAACTCACCATCTTTGCTTTTGGTTTCACCAAATTAGCCTGAAATTGTCTTTAATTAATTGTTCTTCTTGGTAGGTTAACTTTCTTTGAGATGTCCCATGCACGATGTGAGCAACTGAAGGAAAGGGACAGGTGCAGCTGGAGCAGAGGTTCTCAACCTTCCCAGTGCTACAACCCTTTCATACCCTCTGGTACGTGTTGTGGGGACCGCCAATCATAGCATTATTTTCATCGCTACTCCATAACTGTAATGCTGCTACAGCTACAAATTGAATGCAAATATCTTTGTTTTCTAATGGTCTTAGGTGACCCCTGTGAAAGGCTCATTTGAACCCCCTAATGGGTTGAGAACCTCTGACTTAGAGGGCGGGGCCAGCTCTTCCTCACTCTTCTTTCCTGCTGTTCAAGTAACCTTGGGTCCCTGTGCAGCCTAAACCAGTTCAGTTTCCTCCCGGCCCTCCTGGCTGACGTTCACCACTACTGTGAGTCCTCTAACAATTTCAAGGTGTTTGTCACTTAGTGCTGTGACGTGGGACTCCCAAGGGCCTAAGCTCTGTGTGTAGAGTGACAATGACATATCTTAACTCATTTCTATGCTCTTGTCCTGGCCTGAAGCAGTGTACGGCATTGGGTACTCCACAGATGCTCACAGAGAGCAAGTCGGAAATGCTCTCTGCCATGTGCCAGAACACACTCCAAAGGAGGGGAGAGGCGAGAGAACTGTGGGGGGTCGTAGTGTTCCATGAGGCTGGGTGGTAGACACGGCATTTCTTATAACGTCCTCTCTGCCTTTATGTGTTGGTTTGAAATGATTTATAAACTTTTCATAAAATCAAATAATTCAATGCATCAGTTAAAAAAAAAAAGAAGCTTCAGTGAAAGAGTTGCTGAGCAGAACACTGCATTCTAATAGGCTGAACTCAGCACAGTGAGACTAGAAGTCAGTCCACCAATATTTTTGGCTCCCAGCTTGCAGTATTTCAGGGGCCGTGTGTCCTGTGGGGTTCCAGTCACTGAACACTCAGTATTGTCAGCTTACTGAAGTCTCTGGTTGCAAGGCTTTGTAACCTTGTCCTTCCTTTTTGCAAAGTTCCATTTCCTTTACCCAGAGCAGGATGCTTTTCTAGCACAGTTTCTGTAGCTCTCCGTGGAATGCTATTTCTGCTTGGTTTCAGACTGACAGCATAACCGGAAGCATGACCATGCGGGGTCTAACCCTCTTTGTTTTCTACACCCTCCTTATATGTGGAATCACTTGCCAAACAAGCTTTTTATTTTAATATAGTTTCTTCCTTACAAGTGTGAAGGTAGCCTCATATGCTTTGTACCTGATACACCCTGTTTTTAATAACTTAACACTGGCACAGTACACAGGACTGACGAATTCAATGGGTACTTACTGTTAAATCAAGTCTATATTTCACTCAGAGTTTCTTAATTTTTATGCAGCACCTCATCCAGGCCCACCCATTGCATTTGCTCGTTGTTGGGAGTGGAGGAAACCCTGAGCCAGTGAAGCTATGAGTGAATGTGTGCGGTTGACACGGGCATGTTCAGGTCAGGAGCTCCAGAGCCTCAGACCTACGGAGGAATGGCAAAGCCTCCTGCTTCTGCCTAGTGGGGTGTGTGTGTGTGTGTGTGTGTGTGTGTGTGTGTGTGTTTCAGAAGGAAATGGCAAAGCCTTCTTCTGCTCCGTGTGTGTGTGTGTGTGTGTGTGTGTGTGTGTGTTTCAGAAGGAAATGGCAAAGCCTTCTTCTGCTCCATGTGTGGCTATTGATAGTGTGTGTGAAGAAAGTGCCTACCATAGCCTTCTACCCCCGGGGTATG
Organism: Dicrostonyx torquatus; assembly: GCA_028555095.1. NCBI lineage: Eukaryota > Metazoa > Chordata > Mammalia > Rodentia > Cricetidae > Dicrostonyx > Dicrostonyx torquatus. The sequence continues at coordinate 1,951,129 of JAQHUG010000104.1, read as the reverse complement.
TGTAGCCTGAAGACGGCTCCCCTGCAGAGACGCTGCCCCTACTGAGATTAGCTAAAGCTGTTTCCTTGATCCAGCTGTCCTTGAATAACCCTGCAGCCTCCCTTATCCACAGTAACAACACAACCTCCCCTCTGCCAGGGAGGCTGACTTCTTTTCCAGCTAAGAGTTTGCACCACCGGATCCCAGCTTTTGTCTCCGTATCTGTCTGTCTGTTTTTTGTTTTTCATTTCTAATTCTTTAGAGGCTGAACAAGGACTTGACAAGAGGGTTGTGAGTGAAATAACTTTTTTAATGAAAAACTTAAGTGTGTTTCTCCCTTTCCTCCCTCCTATCCATCCCTCCCTGTGGTACTTCCATTTTCTGACCTCTTTAGTTCACTAATTGCTACTGCATGCATACATGGACTTGCATGGACATATATTCCTAAATATAACCTGTTGGATCCCTATACTGTTACTTGTGTGTGTGTGTTTTCAGGACTAACTGGCACTGGACAAGCGATTGGTGTGCCCTTTCTTCCCTGGGGAGGACCTCCTCTCCTGCTCCCAGATTTATTCCATCGCCAGTAGTTCTTTGTGTGGGGTTGAGGCCTCGTGCGTGGGCTTTTCCCTGTAACAAAATGTAAAACATTTTGTTTTTTTTTCTTTAAGCTACAATATTAGCCCAGGGTTTTCTCTGAATATTCATACATAACACCCCACAGAAAATAAATAAATAACAAGTAAATAAATAACAAATTTGAAGATCCAAACCACAGCACCCTGGAAAGTCACGTTGCTGCTGTCTAACTAAGATCCAGGAGCGAGATGTAGGCCAGAGCCGAGAAAGCAGAGGATGCAGGGAGCGACTGTTTGCAGCTCTCTGGTACTCAGAGACCTACTTGGCGTAAGCACAGGATGAATAATCTTGCGAGGCTTCTGAGGCCCAGACAGCTCCTAGTATGCCAGCCACACAGTCTTCACCTTGAGGTCCTGATTCTGCTTCCACTCTTTCCACTTGGTTGACCAGCCCCTGCTCCAGCAGAGATAATCCTGGGGTGGCCATGGGAAGGACTGGGCTCATTAAGCAGGCTGCAGGTACCCAGGCCTCCCGCGCAGTAACTTACTAAAGCTCTGTTGATATGCGCCAGAGGACGGCTGACTACGGAAGAGGAGGGGCCATGGAAAGTGAGCTGAGGACAGTGTGCCCTGCTAGAAGGCCGCTGCACGACGAAAGAGGAAGCACCGAAGAGAACAGAGAAAACAGTAGTCACTTGGGCTGAAAACTCAACACCCAGCCACGTTGGACCTGAAATCCTGCTGGGAACGGAAATCCCGCAAGGGTGGAAAACCCAGCCTAGCATATGTATGAACGGTTTTGCTTCAAGAGATTTACCTGTATCTGGGACTTTGAGAGGCCAAGCGGGAGCCACTAAGAACACGCTTCCGTCGTATTTTGTATTCTTCTTTGTTCAACTGGTCAGCCTACTTGGTGAGTTTGTGATGTTCAAGACAGGGACTCCCAGAGACATTCCCAAACTGTACATACGTTATTTAGAAAAGGGCACTTGGATGATATGACTTAGTTAAGCATTTTAATATGGGAGACGGTAATAGAGTACCTGTGGTAGCCCAAGTTCATCATAAAAGTATAAGAGGGGCAGGAAAAACAAAGGTTGGAAAAAGGCAATGTTATTACAGAAGTAGAAAAAGAAAGACCGAGGATACTACACAGCTGGCCCTGAAAATAGAATAGGACCGTAAACCATAAGAATTCTCTCTCTCCAAAGGCTTGTGCGAGGAGGTAGCTCCTCCCTGAGAAGGAGGCCACCCTTTGATCTCAGCCCAGGGGAAGCCAGGGCAGACTGCTGACACACAGAGCTGTGAGTTGTTCATCCCAAGATTCTTCAAGCCGCAGAGTTGGTGGTGATGTGTTTGGAAGAGAGAACTACTATAAGCCTATTTGTAAGGTAGAGACTAAGCCAGAGATACACAGACTCCTTCAAACTACAGCTCAGCTCCTAATGATCTCAGCACATAGCTGGATTAAAACATGACCCGCCAAGCAGAAGGAAAAGCAAATCATCTGGAGGTCTGACTGGCGGTATCCCATGTAAACTAAATCATGAGACAGACCACATGACGGAAAATCTCAGAAGACCAATTGGGGATTGTTGATCCAGACTCTAGAATTAGCAAAAACTACACAGCTATGATTCATATGATTCAAAGAGCTTGCTTAGCATGATAGAAAGAGATTTTTTAAAATTAAGAATTGCCTAGAAAATTGAAATCTTGCAATAAAAGAAACATTTTTAACTGAAAAGCAAGAAAATAAATAAAATTTAAAAACCTAACATAAACTCAATAAATGGGTTTGTTAACAACTTATACATGATAGAAGAGAGAGTTTGTATAATCTAAGACAGTCAGCAAAACACATTTAAACTGAACCAGAAAGGGTAAAAATAAGGAAAATAAAAAGGGTTGGAAGCACGTTTATGCTGGTGGTCATTACTTTTAAAATATATTATGGAGACACAACATTAAAAAAAATCTGAGATTTATAGAGTTGGGATTACATTAAGAAGGGGACAGAGAGATGGGGAGAGTGAAAGAGAGAGAGCATTTTCTAAATTGGTGGGAAACACTGAGCCAGAGGCTTGAGGGGCTCAGGAAATCAGAGCAGAGCAACGCAAGCCATGATACAAACATTCTAAGTTGCTGTTTAAGGTGAAGAAGGAGAGTTAGAGTAATGAAAGTTGACATCATCGATTTTCACAGAAAAGGCCGAGATCCTTAAAGATGCCAAGTATCCCTAAGCTAATTCATACGTTTAATGTATAAAAAATAGTAAACTGTTTTTCAAACGTTGAAAACAATTGAAATTTACTTGAAAGAATAAGCAAGCAGCAAAAGAAAGAAAAACTGATTAAAAAATGATTAAGTGAACCTAACTCTATCAAGCGCACACATAATACATACATACATACATACATACATACATACTTAGGAGAACACTGTATTAGCCTGGCATGGTGTCACAGGCCATGAGGCTGAAGCAAAGCAAGAGGATCAAGAGTTTGAGGGTGGCCTAGGTTATATGGTGAGTTCCAAGTCAGTCTCAGCTTCAGAGACAGACATTGTTCACAAAACCAAAAACAAATAAAACAGAAAGAAAAAAAACGTAATATTAACATGAAAATAGATAAAGACTGAACAAAATAGAAAACTCTGAAGTAAATTTCCTGTATAAAGGTCCAGAGCCTGACAGGCAGCTTCAGATCTGAGGGGAGAGGGGTGGGGGAGCGGAAGGGGCAACGACACTGGGCTTTTTACAGCAAAGCCATATGTGAAAGGTAAAGATGGAGACTCATCCTAAACCACGGGGCTCATCTAAAATCATCCAGGGATTTAAATGCAAGGAAATGTCATATAAATTGTAGGAAAGATCATAAGCAGATTATTCTGGAATGAGACAACTTTTTACCCATTATAGCTTAAAATCTAGAAGCAATAGGAAGGAAAAGACATAATTTAGTATATGGTATACCTCTAAGTCTGTGTGCTGGTATTGTAGGTGATATGTGTGTGTTATACATCTCCATGCCCCCCACATGTGTGTGCTGTGTATGTGTGCAGTGCTGAGGATGTAACTGCAGTATACTAGGCAAGCGCTGGACGACCAAGCTGCACCCCCAGCCTTGTAAATTATTCTCCAATTTAAAGAGTGTTTAACTTCACTCAATAAGAAAAGCAATTAAAACTACAATGAAATCTAATTCTGGCAAATGGTTGACAAAAGAAAAATCTGAAAGTGTGACAACATACTCCCTTGACAAGGCTGAAGGAAGACACACACACACATTGTCATGTGGATGCAAAACGGTGAAACCCTGTGGAGGGTGATCGTACTCATAGATTATCTGAGAAACGTGTTCCTAAGATCACTGGCAAAGTGTAGGCACTAGGCTGCTGGTTGCAGCATTCGCATAATAACAGGTGGCTAAACCTAAACGTCTACCGGAGTCTGAGTTAACGAAGGCAGCTATACAAGGGCTGGCCCTGCTAGACTTCACCGACCAATGACAAGGACATAAAAAGAGTTGGTTAGCTGTGGAACACACACCTCCCGGAAATGCAATGGAAAGGCCACAGCATCTTCTGTGGGATTCTCACAAAGTACCAATCCTGGGTCAGGTTGAATCCTGCTTTACAGGAAATGCATGTTACAGAAAGGGCTAAAGGCACAGAGTGCCAATAGCAAAATCCTGAGTACAGGAAGGATGCTTTACAAACCAAACCACCCAATTACAGATACACTTCAGAGAAGGAGACTGTGGTGATATTTTGCTTGTGCTCTAACAGATAAAGCTTGCCTGAAGATCAGAGTGCAGAGTTAGCAACACTAGTTAGCCATAGAGGTCAGGCAGTGGTGGCTCACACTTTTAATCCCAGCACTTGGGAGGCAGAGGTAGATGTATCTCTGTGAGTTCAAGGCCACCCTCTAAAAGAGGAACAGAGCCAAGCAGTGGTGGCTCATATCTTTAATCCCAGCACTAGGGAGGTGGACACAGGAGTGATATGGCTGAGTGGAGCGAGGAATATAAGGCAGGAAGAGACAGGAGCTCAGGATTCAGTCTGAGGTTTCCTAGAGAAGGCATTCTGTCTGAGGACTTGTAGAGAGAGCCTACCATGTTAGGTTTGAAGATTTCATAAAGGTAAGAACAAGAACAAGCTGGCCACTCTGCTTCTCTGATCTTCCAGCATTTACCCCATCTGTCTCTGAATTTTTATTATTAAGACCAATTAGAAATCACGCTATGAGAGAGAGAGCTATCCGTGACTATAGTAACAGAAACATATCAGCCAGATTCTCAGGAGTAAAGCAAAGACATGGAAGCCTCTAAGGAGTTTATGGCTGAGAATGTCTTGTGTGTCCCGTGGGCAAGCGCAATGTGAGGTCATTGGAGGGAGTCTCAAAGAAAACCTTCAAGGATGGGCAGAAGTGAAAGACCTGGTGACCAACCAGTCCTTCCTCCCCCAAATATACTCACAGTCAATCTCACACAAGAATGTGCATTCTTGTTTGAGGCATCCGTGGGGCAGAGCTCAGTGCGTGTTGTCCCAGGGATTGCCTGTCACCCAAACAGTGCCCTGAGGTTCAGCTCTTGCTATAGCAGACTTTAAACTATTTGCATTCAATACAAATATCATTGCGTAAGTCAGGTCATGCAGGAAATGCTGCCCATAGGTGACACCATGCGGCATTCCAGTCGCTCTAGCTTAAGAATTCTTTCTATTACACAAGTAAGAAAGCAGACTCCAAGATGCTAAAGATATTCAGGGTCCCGTGGATGAAAGTGACAGACTGAGGTGGCCTGACTAACCATTTCCTAATTAATGATGGCAAATGTCACACCCCACCTCCATCCTAAAATTACCCCACTCATTAGGAGAGTCCTATTAGATTCAGTACCAAACTAGAGCTCACTCAGAGCCCCCCCCCCCGCTCTCAGACATGAAGGCAAAAGGAAACTTCTTCCTCTCCAATCATTTTGAGGCATTCAGACTGAAATGACACTCTGTCAAAGTCTCCTAATGCTGTGCTGAGATGTTGTAAATAGGCGGAGAGGGGGGGGTGCGGGTTGTATGTTCCCAGCACCCAGCCGCTGGCCCGCTCAGCGGCTGACCGTCTGCACCCGAAATAACCACATGACAAACTGGATTCATTTAAACTCTGCCCGGCTTATTATCACTAGCCTTTCCTTGGCTAGCTCTCATAATTAAACTAACCCATTATAAAAGTTTGTAAGTCACCACGTGGTGACTTACCGGAACGGTCTAACCTGCATCCATCTGCGGCGGCGGCTTGGGGCTTCTGCTCGTTCCTTCTTCTCCTCCCAGAACTTCCGTTCTGTCTACTCCGCCCACCTAAGGGTTGGCCTAACTATAAGCCAGGCAGCCCTTTATTTAGCCAATCAAGGCACAGAAATACAGGTGGACCCTCCCACACTGAGAACCCCACAAAGGCAGACAGATGATGGCGGGGAGGGAGGGGTAGAGAGGAGGTGTCCCTGGAGTGATTAAGCGGCACTCTAAATGGATCCTGTCCCATCCAGTAATTGATATCCTTCTTACCATTGTCTTCCCCCATTCTCTTCCCGACCTGACTGGTAGGCTGAGGCTGTTTGGTGTCTTCCTTTTGTTATGTTGTCACCAGTTCTCTCCACTTGTGGCTTGCCAGTCCCGTAGACTCGCGCTTCCCCTGAGAGATTCCACATGTCTGTGTGGCTTTGAACTGTTGGGAGTGTTAGTGGGTCCGCCTCTTCCCCAGTGAGGAATCTAACCCTGGACAAAGAAGAAGCCTTCCTAAGAAACCTGGGCAAAGATGTTCATAGCTCGTGAGGAGAACAGGTGTGGAGAAGACACAAGGGTGCAGTGACGTGCATTTCAGAGGTCCCTTTCCACGTCCGGTTAATAATGCACTCTAAATGGATCCTGTCCCATCCAGTAATTGACATCCTTCAATTCTTCTGGGTTTTAAACTCCAGAATCCCCCACACTACACAGGGACAAAAATCACGACAAAACACACAGTGAATTTTAGGCTGGTGAGAGTCCCTCATTTCTGTTCATTTGTTTTCTACCATATTGCCCTTCAAGTTTAAGAACAGATTATAAAGAAAGTAGGTTTAAAAAATTCTTTTTGATCATATCAGCTCCAAAATTTATAAAGAAGACACATTTTTCAATGCCACACACACACAAATTTCAGAACTAGATGAGGGATTCATAAGTAATTAGCTCATCCATGGCGATAATAGTGACAATGCCAACACAATGTCATTCCTGTTAATGAATTCAAAATAATGGCACCAAACTCAAGAGGCTCCTGGCTTTCAGTCATTTACGTCTTGTTGGTTATTGTTTTCTTTGTCTTCACCATGACAACTATGAGTACATGAGCTCAAACACAGAAGAACTATGGGAGTTTTTGAAGAGGCCTTTTCATAGCTATCATACCGCTCCATCAGGAATTAGCTGAAGATGCTTTCTGAGGACTACTTGAAATTGCATAACAGACAGGACAGTAAAGACACATGTGATACATGAAGACAGTATTTGCCCTTTGACCGTACAAATGAGATGCCTTTAATCCCTTGGCATTGCTCAGCTAGTGAGGTCAGCAGGTGATCAAGAACTGGAGCCCCTGAACGGTACAGCAGAAGTGGCTGGGAACGCATAGCGCTCGCGTTCATCACCTGCTCGATTTCAGACTCCCTGGACCATCACTGCTGGCAGCCTGTTCTGTCCTTTTCTCCTTTGAAGTAGTTCGTTGCTGTTCAGATAACTACCACACACTCTGACAAGAGTGAAAAAGCAAACTCATGTAATTTATCCCAAAACTCACGAGCGATGCTCTTCACACTTAGAGATGGGATCAAGGACAAGAAAGCTTCCTCACCAACTTTTGATACAAAAGATGTTCGTTCTTAGAATTTTGTCTCATGTTCTCCTAAGCTCATTTTTTATATGACAAATTCTTAACACTCCTTTCATCAAGTGTATCCACACAAACACTTTATAAAAAGCTTCCAGTTTGCAGGAAATGAGTTGAGACTGCAATAGTCTTAGAAAGGAAAGTGATCCTCAGAATGAAGAGAGGGGTATGAGAAGCTTTTGGTCTCTAGCCAGATGAAAATTGGCTGGCCATTTTTAAACACTCCATAAATGTATCTGTCATCTAGTCTCTGAAAAATCACCTTCCAATAGGAAGATGCAGCCCGGAGAACTCACCATTGAGTTGGCCACTATTTGAGGGAGAACACTCTTCACATCATATTGCTTAGCACACATCTAGGTGTCATTAGTACCTGATGGCCCTGACATGAGTTAGTTAGCTAATTATTAACATGTGAACTAGCTCATGCATTAATTGGTTGGTAACTGAATAGCATACTGTGGTGGTTTGAAAGTAAATGGTCCCTAAAGGAATTGGAACTATTAGGAGGTGTGGCCTTGTTAGAGGAAGTGTGTCACTGTGGGGGCGGGCTTTGAGGTCTCTTATGCTCAAGTTTCCTTTAGTGTGACTGTCAGTTGACTTCCAGTTGTCTGCAAAATGTAGGACTCCCAGGTATTCCTCCAGCACCATATCTGCCTGCATGCTGCTATGCTCCTTGCCATGAGGACAATGGACTGAATCTATGAAACTGTATGTGAACTCCCTCAATTAAATGTTTCACTTTTAAGAGTTGTCATGGGCATGGTATCTCTTCATAGCAATAGAACAAATCCTAAATCAGATACCCTATTTTTCAAATAATTTGGAAAAAATAATGTACTAAACATACATCTAATCAATCATTTGAATTTAAAATATGTCAATATTTTATGATACTTTCAAATGATATAACACATTACAAAAAATAGTGCCACATGTGACCTTCCCCTTATCCTCAACCATCGTCTTTCTTTCTTAGAGGTATTTTTAGACTGTTTTTCTTTCATAAGAACTAATATTTAGGGAATGTCAAAGAAATGAAATTGTTAAGGGGTTATCTGTTGACCATAATTACAGTAATTGGAGCACTTTCTAGGTTGTGGGAACAGACTGATCCAAATTACAGAGATCACACATTTGCTCAGAATATGACTTCTATAAAACATGGTATATGCAACAGAGGTCTTTGGAGATAATTCAGTGGGTGAGAGTGTTTGCTCTGCAAGCATTAGGACCCAAGTTCAAATCCAAGGACCCCCTGTAAAAAGCCAAGCATGACTGTTCATGACTGTAACTCCAGCATTGGAGGGTGTAAACAGGCAGATCCCAAGAGCTCTCTGGCCAGCCACTTTAGTCTAAATAATGAGCTTGTTTCAAAACACTAAGGTGAAGAGCAATAAAGGAAGACATTGGTTTCTTGTTCTGACCTCTGTACCATCCTGTGTATACATCACACACTAATACAACACACAGATATATACACATGCATAAGCACACATACCTCCAACATACATACATACATACACACACATGTGTAAGATTATAGATTGAATTTCATACAAGGTAAATAGAAAAAGAAATAGAAATTGTATTTTCAGACCAATGAACTTGAGTTTCCATCTTTGTCTGCTGAGACAATGGTCTGTATTCTGTCAATTATATTTTAAATAAATTCTGATTGGCCAGTAGCCAGGCAGGAAGTATAGGAGGTAGAGGAGGGTGACAAGAACAGGAGAATTTGGGAAAGAAGGAAGTTCCTTCTGCTGTCCTTATCTGGCCACAAAGCAAGCAAGATGTAGCTGCCTCGCCGAAAAAGGTACAAGCCACGTGGCTAACATAGACAAGAATAATGGGCTAATATAAATTATAAGAGTTAATTGCCGGGCGGTGGTGGTGCATGCCTTTAATCCCAGCACTCAGGAGGCAGAGGCAGGTGGATCTTTGTGAATTCAAGACCAGCCTGGTCTACAGGAGCTAGTTCCAGCGCAGGCTCCAAAGCCACAGAGAAACCCTGTCTCAAAAAAAAAGAGTTAATAAGAAGCCTGAGCTAATGGGCCGATCAATTTATAACTAATGTAGACCTCTGTGTGATTTCTTTGGGACTTAACAATTGTGGGAACCGGGCAGGACAGAAAAACCACAGACAACACTAAACATTGTACAAATGACCTTGAAAGTGTATCTTACAAAGCTTCTGTACACTTTTCAGACAGCATTTAAAAAGTCATTCTTCAGGACACTGAAATGCCATTTCCTGATTCTTCAAATCAGGGCATTTATGCCACTCATTCACATTTAAAGCTTCATGATTTTGTATTTTATCTCAATTGTAATTAAACTACCTTGTGAATTGATTTATTTGATTCTTTTAAGTGGGGTCTTGCTATATTGGTTCTTGAACTTGTGTGTTCAAGTGACCCTTTCACCATAGTGTTCAAGGAAACAGGGACTGCAGGTATACATCACTATTTGGCAGAATTATTTGTTTAAAGTTGACCCCCTTGTTTGCTCTAATTCCACATTGCTGAGAATCACATTGATTATGAACAATATTGTATTTAAGATAACTAATACTTGACACAAAGAAAGAAAACAAAAGAAGTGGTGAAAGAAAAAAGGAAGGAAAGAGGGAAACAGGAAGGGATGGGTGAGAGAGGGAGAGAGAGAGGGAGGCAGGGAGGAAGGGAGGGAGGGAGGGACAGAGGAAGGGACAGAGGAAGGGAGAGAGGGAGGGAAGAAGAAAGGAAGGAAGGGAGGGAGGGAGG
>JAQHUG010000104.1:1915776-1934552 GCA_028555095.1 Dicrostonyx torquatus | reverse complement strand
AGTGGCAGGAGCACGTGGTGCACAGGTGAGTGGCAGGAGCACATGGTGCACAGGTGAGTGGCAGGAGCACATGGTGCACAGGTGAGTGGCAGGGGCACGTAATGGACAGGGATCTTAAGAGAGGAAAAGAGGTGAGTAGACCGGTTACCTGAGCAGTTTTAAATGTTTACTTGGGTTTGGGGGTCTTTTTTGTCAATGATTCTAGAGGCTGTGAGGGGATAATGGGAAGGAGGGGTAAAGAGGAGTCTCCCTTCTCTAGCTGTCAGGCTGATCAGTGGTGAGAATGAGGGGTGGACCTTACCAGAGAGAGTCTGATGACTAGGGAGATGGGATATTTTCTGAGTTTGAAACTCAGAAGAGTTGAAAGATCTAAAAAGTTTGGGCAATTACATTCTTTGCCTTGAGTCAAATCCCTTCTATTTAAAATACTGAAGCTTTGTGTTGTACCGACAGCCATCAATGAAGTTTAGCTGAGGGTAACTTTTGCCAGTTGGAACTGTCACCGGCATGGCACATCAGTAACACGAGCATTCCAAGTGGAAGGAAGGAAAATGAGACAGCAAGCAATTATACCCTGTTTTGGATTTTCCTTTTTGTCATTTATTTTCTAGGGAAATTGAAATGTTTCCTCTGAAAGATGGGTATATGACTCTATTCAAAGGAACTGGCAACACAAGAAAAAAACAACACTCCTATTTATAAATAATTATTTTTTTATTAAGCAGGAGCTCTCATATTGAAGACTTGAAGGCCAAGGGTGAGCTATGTGTTTCATGCTTAACCTTGAGGAAGCCTGTACAGGTGTGTGGAGATGTGATTGACAAGTATATGATCTAACAGTGAAAGACTGGGAGAAACCCTGCAAGGCATGCACATTCAGGCTTCCCTTAACCTGCCTGTGCAGTAACCCTTCCTTCTAGGATGAACAGAATTCTTCCTGAAATAGGAATTATGATCCTGAAAGAGGATGGGCCAAGTGTCAAAGTTTGGGCAAGATAAGGTCAACACCCCTAGGGTTCTCTGCTCTCTCTCTCTCTCTCTCTCTCTCTCTCTCACACACACACACACACACACACACACACACACACACACACACACGTAGGCGGAGACTGTTTGCTCATTTCCCGGCTACCCAGACCTGGAAAATCACACAGAAGCTGTATTAATCATAATGCTATTCAGCCAATGACTCAGGCATATTTCTAGCTAGCTCTTACATCTTGAATTAACCCATTTTTATTAATCTGTGTATTGCCACAAGGCTGTGGCTTATGGGAAAGTTTCTGCATCCTTCTCCTTTGGCAGCTACATGGCATCTCCTTGACTCCACCTATTCTCTCTATAGATCTCTTCCAGCCTGGCTATATTCTGCCCTGCCATAGGCCAAAGCAGCTTTATTCATTAACCAATAAAAGCAACATATATACAGAAGGACATCCCACATCATACACACACACACACAAACATACACACACACACAAACACACACACACACACACATACACACACGCTTGCAAATGTCTTTAACAGTACAAAAAGGAAGAACAAGACACGCCAAAGTGTTTGGAGTAGAGACAGGCAGATGAGAAAGGCTGTTGCAATCGCCACACCTTAGTGCCATTTGTAACACATTGTTCCTTCAAATTAGTAGCTTTCTCTGACAGAGCTATGAGGTTCTTTTGAGAGCTTCTCTATCAATGTCAAAATCAATGATAGAGGGTGGAGAAAAGGCTGAGTTTAGCAGGGCGGCATTTTAAATGTAGATTCATCCAAATGAAGTGCCAAGCTTGCTTTTCCCGTCTATCTTTGTAAGCCTTTGTTCTTACTCCGCTTTGAACTGTCTTGGGGTTGGTAGTTTTAACAAAAGTCCCATGGTAAGGTCTTGTACATAGACATACAAAGTTTGGGGTTTGGGGCTTATTACATGGTGTGGAAAAAAAAAAAAACAACAGAGAATGGAATTTACAAGTCAAAATCTGCCATGAAGTGGTTTGGAAATTTGGGGAATCGAATTAGCAATAAATCCCAAACCTTTCCCTCTTGACATTACGTCACTCTGTCTTTCTGGCCCTCGAGTTTATTACCTGCAATAAAGAAAGGCAAACAACTGTCTATTAGCCAGGCACTGGGCTGCACGGACATCGTTTAGAGTTCAGAAGGTAAGCAATTACGATCCCAGTTTTACAAGAGAACCGAGTTTCCCCAGGTCGGTCCAATTTTTAAAACTGAGCTTCTTCACAATGTGTCATTTTCCAATAATTTAAGAAAAATATACTCTTTTAGAGTTTGTTTACACTATAACCAACTCCAAAAACCACATTCAAATGTATTTTATTACACAGGCGACCATGTTGGAGGCTTTGTACTCATCAGTTTCTGTTGTAGAGCCAATTGAATTTATGGGAAATGCACTCATGTGTCCCTTGACTGCCTTCTTTGTTTAATTCAAGAGCATCCAGGGATTGCCAGGGGAGCGTGTTCAAGAGCCATTTGCAGCCACTTACTTGGTGTATTAGTTACTCATGGCTATCTGAACAAATTACTCCAAACATTGGTGGCTTAGGACAACATTATCATGCACCATCTCTAGGTCTGGTGTCAGATACAAATTTATAGGGTTCTGCTTTCCCAGTGGCTGCAATCAAGGTAGGAACCACGGCTGTACTCACCTGTTGCTTCACTGGGGAAAGAACAACCCTTAAGTGGTCTCTCCTAGGCCACTGGCAAAATTCAGTTCCTCTGGGGCTTGTTGACTGATGGTGTCCCTCAGTTCCTTGCCAGATGGATTTCTCCACAGAGCAAATGACAACACGGTGGTGTGCTTCATGAGAGGAGACAAGCAAGTGAAACCGGAAAGCAGGAGCACTACCAAGATGGAAGTCACGGTCTCTTTCTTTGTTAGGGTTTCTAATGCTGTTGAAGAGACACTATGATCACAGCAACTCTTACAAATGAAAACATTTAATTGAGGCTGACTTACAGTTCAGAGGTTTAGTCCACTATCATGGTGGGAAGAACGGCAGCATGCAGGCAGACATGGAGGCAGACATGGTGCTGGAGAAGGAGCTGCAAGTTCTACATTTGGGTCCTCAGGGAGCAGTTCTGAAACCTCAAAGCCCATCTCTAGTGACACACTTCCTACAATAAGGCCACACCTACTCCAACAAAGCCATACCTCCCAATAGTGCCACTCCCTATGAACTTATAGGGATCATTTTCATCCAAACTGCAGTCACCTTGCGACCAAACCTCATAAATGATGTAACGTCCTCTGTTGTAGTCAGAGTTTCTATTGCTATGATAAAGCACTATGATCTAAAGCAACTTCAGAAGGAAAGGGTTCATTTCAGCACACAACTCTCGGGTCACACTCCATCACCAAGGGAAATCGGGGCAAGAATTTAAGGTAGAAACCTGGAGGCAGGAACTGAAGCAGAGGTCTTGAAGGAGTGTTGTTTACTGGCTTGTTCCTCATTGCTTGCTCAGCTTGCTTTCCTATACACCCCGGAACCACCTACCCAGGGATGTAAGTGCTGCCAGTGAGCTAGGCATTCCTACATCAGTTATTAATCAGGAAAATGCACTGCAGCCCTATTTACAAGCAAATCTTTCAGAGGCAATTTCTAAATCTAGAGGCCCTCTTTCCAAATGCCTCTGGCTTGCATTAGGTTGGCATAAAACAAACCAGGCATCCCTTCATCTACTTTCTATTCGTTAGAAGCAAGTCTTTAGGTCCAGCCTGTATTCAAAGGTGATCACAAAGATATAAGGAACAAGAATCACAAAGGATCTGCCTTCAAGTCTGTTTACTGCTATGCCTAGCATTGCCTAGCATTGTTGTAGGCGGGAACCACAGTGGAGAAATTATCATTCTTTAAAGACGTAAGACAATCTTACACCAGTTTGATTAAAAAGGGGGTCATTTATTGGAGGGGATAAAACTTACAGATCAATGTCCCAAACCACAGTCCTCTGGTCGCAAACAGGAAACAGAGTTTAGCAGTCAGAACAGGAGCTGAAAACAAGAGAGCGAGCGGAGAGCTGCCGCCGCCTCTTTTTAAAATGAAAACCATGCCCCAGTGGGCTGGTATCTTAAAAGCCATTGGCTGAAGGAGAGAGAGAGAGAGAGAGCTCCCGCAGCAATTCATAACTCCAAATGCAGAGTTCATACAAGTTAGTCTGTGGGCTCTGATATCCACCAGCCTGAGGACGCCATGCAACTTGGTAGCTGAAAGCTAACAATTTAGAAAGACAATAGATAAGGGCTTGGCTCCAGCCTTCCTTTTCACTTGTAGATTGCCCAGTAAGAGGTTGCTGACTCCAAGGCTGGTAAAGGAATGCAGGTGTGGGTGGTGAGGAGGTGCCCCGGAAAAGGAATATGAATAGGGAATTCCTCAAGAGTTGGAAGAGCATTCAGAGCTTAGGGCTTGGGAGGGAGACAATAAACGTGAGGTCATGCGGTAAAAGACAAGAGAAGTCCGAAGCGGCCTTTGAACGGTGATGGTATGAAAGCCTGTTTCTTCCTTGCGCCTCCGGGAACACATTTGGGAAAAAACACTAGTTTCTATGTTGGGGCGACGGTCCCCGACATTAGTCATACAGTTTTCATTCATTGAGACAATAATAAAGTTTTATTCATACCCACAGATTCACATTAACAAAATGTCTTCTGATCGTCTGCATCCCTGAAATAGTTTATTGGATGGGAATGATGGGTGTACTATCTCTGTTTTCAAAAAGTGAGTGAAATTGTGTGGATCGCCACAGGTACTACTGAAAATCAGGGCATCTGTGTGGATTGCCATAGGTACCACTGAAAGTCAGCAGAAGAGGCTTAAGTTGTGGTAAGGGTTTCTCCAGATCTGAGCTCATTTTCCTCATCTGTGAACAGTCAGACTAATCCCATCCTGAACATTTGCAAGTTTGTTGGCAGAAGCAAATGATTAATGGTGGAATAAGATGTCATTCATCTTAGATGTTTTTCATGTTTACCCAGCATGCAACTCCATCAAATTTTCCAGTTCCGAAGATGTCCATTCAAAAGAAGAAAGAACGCAGGTGGGACAAACTTTTGGAAAGAAGAGGTGACAGTACCCCCAAACTTCAGGGCTCCATTTTAAAGTGAGGACCTGTTGCCATGGAGGCGCTGTGTAAAAGGCTAGTCCAAGGAGTTCACACTATAGAACTGAAAGGACAGAAAGTCTCTAAGAACTGGGACAAAGGTGGTGCCTAAAATCAATCTGATCATAAACAATCTAACTGAAAACAAAACAAAAGGAAGTGATGGAAGCTTGGCTTCACATGCCTAGGTGACTGACCTTAAAGAATGAGTATGTGTTAAGTCCTTTTGCTCTCTGTGGCTGGGTGATTCAGTTTCATCACTAGCCAGTTTTGCAGCTACGTAAATGTTGATTTTTCTTCTTATTTATTGACTCTCTATCTGTTTTAACCAATACAAGACTTTGTACAGACTAGGCCCTAGACAATTTATTTTTTAAGATAGTAGATAGGGTTGGTAAGAACCTCAGTGGGTATTGGCCCCACCACTAAGCCTGATGACCTAAGTTTGATTCTCAGGATGACAAGGCAGCAGAAGAACCAGCTGCTGTAAGTTGTCCCCTTTGATGTCATAGTATGCATGTGTCCTCCACCCCCAAATACTAAATCAATAAAATAAAATAAGTTTTTAAAAATTAAACCAATAGGTGAAGAGTTCTTAATAGGTTTTCTAGATTTCTTCTTTCTGATATGTTTTCTATTAATGAAGTAATTGTATTCTCTGTGGTTTTTGAAGGTAAGGACGAGGCAACAATCTAATGGTTGCTTCCACAACTTCAAAATTTCAGGTACTACAAGGCAGGAACATTTGGCTGAAAATACTTGAAAAAATTAAATAGCATGAACGTGAAATATCCCGAAGAAAATGAGGATATTTCATTTTGGATGTGCCAGCAGTTCAACCAAATAATTGTCTTAAGCCACTCCTTTTCTTGGCAAACACACAGTGAGTGCTGGAGTCATAGAGGAGGCCCATGATACAGGTTAGCAGACAAAGGATCAGCGTCGTCACCAAAGATCACAGTCCTGGTGACAGACGTAGAGCATTTTCTTTGGTGTTATCATCCAGCAAGGAGGGTATGGGTGGAACCTGAAGAGAGGCTTTCTAGATGCCCGTAAGATGTCTCCAGCAAGGCTCAGCCATAGTTGAACAGGCTTCGGGAGAAATGGAATGTCTTGCCATATGCAAGTGAATAAAAATGGCACCGCGTGTGGCTTTTCTTGTGAGTTTTAAGGAGCTTCCAATCATTTAACTATAAGAAATCTGCTAGGCGGTGGTGGCGCACGCCATTAATCCCAGAATTTGGGAGGCAGAGGCAGGCGGATCTCTGTGAGTTCGAGGCCAGCCTGGTTTACAAGAGCTAGTTCTAGGACAGGCTCCAAAGCTACAGAGAAACCCTGTCTCGGAAAAAAAAAGAAAGAAACCAAAATGGTTGGAGCACCACACCTGTAATGCTAATACTAGAGAGCTTGAGGCAGAACAGTAAGTTCAAGCTCAGACTAATATCCTGTCTCTGTGTGTGTGTGTACACATATACATATATGTGTATTTATATACATGATTCATTTAAAAATGCCATCTTTTTGCACTTGTGTTGTGTTGTGTTGGTCATCTGTCATGATTTAGATGAATGTCTCCAAAAGGCCCATGTAGTATTCACAGCTTGAATATTGGGAAATGTTGTGGACCAGCAGGAGGAAGGGCCTGAAGGGAAGTCTTTAGGTCACTGAGGATGGGGGCCCCCAAGAGAAATTAGAGGACCTTGGCCCCTTCCTCTTTCTCTTTTGCTTTCTGGCCGGCCATAAGGTAGCAATTTACTCTGCGACAAGCTTCCCGTTATTGCCATCTGGCATGTCTATCAGACACTTGAAGCAATGGGACTACCGAAAGCAGCCTGGAATCTCCAAAACCATGAGCCAAAGATTTTAATGAGTTAATTATCTCAGGTACTTTGTTGTAACAGAAACCTAACAAATCATAAGCACAAAGTTCCCCTTCAATATAAAAAGGACATGACTGGAATAAATACAGAGAATAAAAATCTAATTTCCAAAGAAAGGTGTTGGAGAAATCTGTATAAGCAAAGGTCCTGAGTTTCAAGTGTCTTATTATTTTAATGCCAGTAGCAACATCTTGTCTTAAAGATTTCTAAGTTACACACTTGGAAAACATGGACCTTTTCTTAGTGTGCTAAATCCAACCTTTGTATGTTTAGTGGGAAGCGCGGATGAAAGCATGCCATGGTCGCAAGGATCAGATGGCGCTATTGATTATCAAATACTATTCATTCACTGACTTCTCCGGCTTGGCGTAGTTTTCTTCCTCTCTCTCTCTCTTTATTGAGTGCCTCACTCCCTCTATCTGACACATTCTTAAGGTAGCTGGAATGTCAGCCTGTCAGAGGAGAAAGGACAGAGTCAACCCCCTGCTGCCTTTGCTGGTTCTGATAGGAGCTACTCCCCCAAGCACAGAGAGCACTGAGCTAGTGGACAAGGCCATTGTTTGTTTAGTTAATAAAATTAATTTTGCAGCTATCCACAAGAGCCTTCGTGATTCTGGGATGAATTAGAACAAAAGAGTCCCACTGTGGCAACTCTTATATGCAGCTAATATACAACCCTTAGGTATATGAATATTAAAATAGGCTTAGAAGTAAATCTACTTCCAGGTGGTGATGGTGCATGCCTTTAATCCTAGCACTCAGGAGGCAGAAGCAGGCAGATCTCTGAGTTCAGGGCCAGCCTGATCTACAGAGACAGTTTCAGGGCAGTCAGGGCTACACAGAGGAACCTTGTCTGGAAAAAAAGCAAACAAAACACAAAGAAACAAAAACCCTCTGTTTCAATGTCTAATAATTATCAGGAAATGAAAGCATTTACAGGTCCAATAAGTTAATAATAATTTAAGATCTTATGATCACATTTTTATCACAAATATCAATTTATAAAAATTAAGATCTCTTGAAACCACCTGTGACCTTCACTATGACAGGACTGTTGAGTTAGCCTCTCTGCTGGGAAACGCGGTGGGAAAGGCAGCAATGTGCGTTCTGGAACATTCCCTCATGGCTCAATCAAAGCTGATTCTATCTGAGCAGCTAATTTGGGTAATAGCTTTGAAACAGAAAACAAAACTCCCCTGCCTACCAAGTGTTCCTCTCACTTGGTGGGTAGAGCTACACATTTATTTGCTACTTAGGACAGGCTCAGAGCCAAAACGAGCAGGACGGACTCAGGGACCGTGCAGGAAAAGACACTGCACTTTTTGCCTTTGCCACTTTCCTTGACTTTTATTTTCATTCTGTGCCTAGCAACTCCTTAATTAACATTTTAGATGAGAACGTCAAAACCTCAGAGATGGCAGGCTGCTACTATTCTTGGTCCTGCTGACACTTCCCCGTGGCAGAATGACAGCCGCAGCTGCTAGTCATTCTAAGGAATCTGCCTGGAATGAGCATGAGAGTCGGGTTTAAAAACCTTCCTTCCTTCCTTCATTTATTTATTTACTTTTAAAGTTGCTTAAATCGTCCTGGGAAGCTCAACCCAAACAGAAAACCTCTTACCTCTTCAGGCAACAGGTTTGCACTTAGACCACATTTGAGGAGCCATGGCTCATGTGTACACGCCCCCCCCCATACCCCAAATTCAAGTTGCGTGTTTTTCGACCATGTTTTTAAGTCTCTGTATTCACGGCATTGTGAAAATGACGGACGTGTAAAAGATGCTGTCTGCCTGCAAGTGGTCTGAAAGCTTATTGGCTTCCTCATAGCTTCCCCCGAGGCACGGTGTTCTCCATGCGGTTCACATCAGCTGCATAAGGCGGCATCATTTGCTTATGTCTTATAAGAAAAATCGGTTATTGCGACGTTACTTATGCTGAGCCACATCCACAATAAAGTCGGTCTAGCCAAAAAACAGACGCATAGGGCAGACAGACATGGGATAGACAGGCACCTAAAGCAAGGGTCATTGGCTCCAGCCCCAGTGGCGCACCAAGCCAAGGCCAGTTACTGGAATACCTTAAGAAAAGGGGACAAATTCCCCATTTATATAATGAAAGAGTTTGGGATGGCAGTAGTGGTTTTGCAGGAGTTTCGATGTAGAAAGCATGCCATTTAAAAAAGAAAAAAGTAAGAGAAACTCATACAGGTTGTCATTGCAAATCTTCAGAGAGGCCTGAGAGTTAATGGAAAGAGAATGAACTTTAAGCTGCTTAAGAAACAAGAAGCAAACGGATGGCCTGGGGCTTCAGCAGCCTTTGGACACACAGAGTACATACCCTGTGTATGTACATACATGTCCTGGGGCTTCGACAGTCTTTGAACACACAGAGTACATACCCTGTGCATGTACATACATGTCCTGGGGCTTCGACAGCCTTTGGACACACAGAGTACATACCCTGTGCATGCACATACATGTCCTGGGGCTTCGACAGCCTTTGAACACACAGAGTACATACCCTGTGCATGCACATACATGTCCTGGGGCTTCGACAGCCTTTGGACACACAGAGTACATACCCTGTGTCTGATATGAAAATAGCATCAGAAAAGCAAGACAGCATGGACCTGCCATGCATTAGACTAATTTCCCACGTGATAAGAGAACTCGTAGCCCTGTCAGGAGTATACTGACATGGGAATGGTCCTGACACGACCATGGACCTACCAAAGGGCACACAGGCTTATGTTGCAGGTATAGAGAACCGCTTCTAGTATCAGACTCCATAAAATCTATAATGAGATACAGGAACAGAAATAGAAGAACTTGACATGATCAGTCTTTCATTCTAAGGTAGCTGTGTCGATATGACCAGTGAGGTCAATGAACACAAAACTCTTGCAGGAATGCAAGCAGAATCACTTCGAGCACTTGATGGCAGTCCATATCCCTTTCAGGCTAGCCTAGTTCTTGAGACATTTCATCACGCCATCCGTCCTCCCTCCAACATCCAGGAGAGCTCCATCCTAATCATGTTTAAGGAAAATCTGTCAGCCAGTGGCTGAGGATTCCTGGAAGACTGAAAGTTTGAGGGTAGCCTGGGCTCCATAATGAAACAGTGGCTCAGAAATAAAATCATAAAATAAAGCAAAATGAAGTAAATTTCACTTTTTTTGTTTAAATAAATGTAGGTAGTAATCTTGTCTGAAACTGCAGTCATCAGATTGCCAGTGTTTCTCAGGGAAGCACCACGCCCACGGACGGTTCCAAGATTCTGAGGCTACTGTATATACTGTGTGCGTCTCACTTTTTTTTTAGGACATTCTTTCTTCTCTGGTCTCTTTCTTTCCCTCCCTGTGCTGCCAGCACCTTTAGGACATGGATTCTGGACTGGGAAGAACTATGGCAGGTAGAAGGGTGCCTTCGTTCCCTGCAGCTTCTCTGGGTCCTTCTTACCTCTTGGGCCTGGAGACCTCCCCAAGGCTTTGCCCGAGACAGCTGAGATTCTCATCTGTCTTCTTCTCTGCTTGGTCGTACACTCCGTGATGGCTAAAGTAGCCAGCCATGTCATGGGAGAAGTGAAGGGTCGCTACAGTGTTCTCCCAAGGCTTCTGTTTCCACCAGAGACCTGATGCTAGGCAGGCTCTCAGCTAGCTTTGACAGTTCTGTTGAGGAGCCTGTGGGACCTGCAGAGAGCTGGGCTGTGTACCTGTTACTTTGGACAATGACGTCATTCATTATTTCTTCCTATTCTCAAGGCAGCCAGTGAATCCAGACTGGCTTGGACGTTTTAAGTGTATGGATTGGTGGGGTTACCTCCCGGTAGAGAAGAGAGAATTTGGGTGTTAGAGTGGCCAGGTGGCTGCCTAGGATACTGGCTCTGTGGAGAATTGTAGTAATCATTGGCGGGTCATAGCCTCCAGCAGAATTCTCTGCCCTCAGACTGCCCGGCCTCTCCCTCCAGCTTTGTCTCAGCAAAACTCTGCGTCTTGTCTGTTCTCTCCTTCGCCAGGTTCATCTTCTGATCTGCTAGGGACCCACCTGTGGCTTTAATGTGGGCCTGCCTGAGCTCCACCCTCCAACACCCTGTGGTTATCAGTGCCCCCACCCTGATGTTATCATCGACAGGAAATCAAAACGCCATGTGTGTGAGCATAAAATTCTGTCATTTATTTGTGCTGTAGACTTCAGGAAGAGGAGAGAAAAAAAAAATCACAGCTCTCTTTTCATTAAAAAAAAAAAAATTTGGCACGTTTAATCCCGGGTGACCTTAAATCAGCCTGCTGTTACCAACCAGGAAATGCCTGACCCGCAGGTCCTCACTGCAATCGTGAACTCTGAACATTTTAAAAATGGAAATAAAAAATAAAGTAATTACCTCTTCATGTGTTAAAAAGTTAAGTTGAAGTGCCCGTTGCCATGGAGATGGTTTCCTGTTTACCACACTGGTCTTCTCACAGCTGTTGAGGACCAGTCACCCAGCCAATAGAAAAACAGCATTTAGCTCCCCTTATTCCATTAGTGTTTGAAATAGTGAGTCAATACAACCTATAATTTACCAGTCAGTAGAATTTAGTAAATTGTATTTTCATATATCTTAGCGGTTTTTACATTAAAAAGAAAATCCGTTGTATGGAATTACCACTATGGTTAAAAACATGATTTTATATTTTGAGAGGTGGGGGCATCCCTGTGTTTAAAATATCCTCCTGTGCCTTTCCAAACCCCCGTGTGTGTTTCTGGTGCTTCAGACAGGCTCCTGCAATACAGAACTTTCCTGTTCCCCTTCCTATGTAAGTAAAGCTGCGCGCTTACCCAACAGAGATGTATGATATTCTCAACAAGACTGTGATTTTCATTCCCATGAATTGAGACCCAATCCTCAAAGACTCCAGAATTGTAAAGTACACTACTCGATGTGTAAAATAATTTGAAAACTGAGTTTTTTTTTTATCTTTCCTTGCTTGTAAAAATAATATCAAGCTACCTCCTGAGTCCTAGAGATGGCACCAAAGAACTGAGTGGCAGAATCTTTTGAAGAAGAAAAGTGCGGGCACTTGGTGAAAGTGCCCAAGGCTGGAACACAGAGGAAGGGAAGAAGAAAGTGAACTGTCTACCTTCCTTGACATTTAACCTAGAGGAAGCCAGCTTGAAGCTTCAAAAAAAGCTGTCATGTTAAAACAGTTGGCGTCTAACTGCAGCTCCAGGAGCATGACCCTCCACCTCATCCTTTCTTCAGCATCGGGGTGTCCTGACCTTGGAGGAAGCCCACAACTTCCCTATTGTGCCTTCTGTCTTTTCTCGCATGCTACCCGCCCACACTCTTTGGGTCTGTTCTCCTGTCACCTACCCACCGCCTCCCTGTCCCCCTCTGCTGCTCCTGTGTAACTCCTATGACTTTTGAATATACCTGACTATGCCAGTGAAAATGGTGGGTGGCGCCTTGAGGCAGAATAAACTGTGCAGGTCAACTTTATCCTAAATGATTGAAGTAGCTGTGGTAATTTTAGAGCTAATTTCTTAGTGTCCTCGGGGGTTGGTTTCAGGAACCCTCACGATACCAGACATTGTGGAAGAATTTCCTATATAAAATGGTGCAGTGTTTGTGGGTGACCTCAGCCCATCCTCCTGTTTACTTCAGATTGAGTCCAGACGGCATAATACCCAATGTGTTGCAAGCGCCGTGTGAATAGCTGTGTATAAGATGTAGGGGAACGTGACAAGGTAAGAGACCTGGGTATGTTCTGTGGTATGACAGCTTCTCAGTGAGTCTGGAATTTGGTCTGAAAGCCCTTCTGTGAGAGACAAAATGAGCAGCTATTGTTTCAGGAGGAATGAGAAGGAATTCAGGCAGAAGTAACGTGTTTGCCTCCGTGTTGGGATGAAGCTTTGCCATATGTTAGTTTTATTGATACTTGCACGTTTATCAGCAATAATAAATACAGGTGTATTTAAAATCCAACATTTGAAAGTATTGTCAACAGATTCACAGAATTCTGCTATATATATTTTTTTAGGATGAAGTTCAGTTCATTGTCCAATATCAACTCTGTCTGCCTAACGTGAAAAGTTTGCTTTTCTGTCATTATTCATTGCAGGAGACAGGGTTCAGCTTTGCTTGGCAGCTGGTGAAAGTTATGTTTCTGTCATCTAAGAGGCTAGAGGGGAAAGGGAGCGGGCAGACAAACATGATATGACCGGAAGTGCCCTTGAAGTTGAGGGTGGACAATGGTGTGGATATCAGCAGGCAACTAGTGAAGAAGTGGCCATCTCTGCCTGCCTTGTTTCCAGTCTGAGGTGGGGCCACACTGATGCCTCAAGAATTAGAACCATCATTCCTCGTGTCACACAAATGCCTCGATGTCTGCTTGCTTTGATTCTTGGCCTTGGTTGGCCTCTTTGGACGCCTGTCTCCACGGCTTACATTATCCGTTTGTCAGCTTGTTACATAAAGGGTCTGAAAGGTTGTGAACTTCTGTCTCCCACAAGGAGCTGAAGGAGGAGGTGGCACGCGGTGTGCTCCTCCTGTCTGACACATGTCGAGCAGCAGTGGATGCTGTTCGCAGAAACGCCAGGCATGCTCGCCTCTAGAGCGACAGGCCGCTGCACAGCAGCAGTCGCTCACAGCAGCTCATTTTCCTAGCCTCGAAGCTGAAGGCCAAACCCTTCTATTCTGGAAAAGAAGAAAATATAGAATAAATTAAATGCAAGCAGTCTCTCCCACTCCTGTATCTGGGTCTGACATTAGTCATCTGTTCCGAGAAACTCGGGCAACCCCAGGATCCATTTAGAATGCTGGATGTTGAGTTTAACCTGACAGGCACAACTATTAGTGCTCTAGGTTGGGGCGGGTTCATCCTGCATGAAGTTTATGCACAAGGAAAGGAAGCTATGGGTCTGTGAAGTCAGATCCTGTTTGCGTGACAAGAGTAGCCAGGGGGACATGGATAAGACTGTGCTTGAGTCATAAAGACCACAGTGGGCAGAGGCTGGGCCATCTCATCTCTGTCACCGTCACCATCTCCTAACTCTTAGAAAGATCTTACGCTGGAATTCTGACCCCAGGCAGCAGATCTGGAAGGCTAGGATCTGGCAACTGTTCAAGCTCTTGTTGTGTCTAGCCCTTTATTCCTTTCTTCTGGTCTCTCTCCTTATCAGGGTCACCATCTAACCATGTAAACGCAAATACATGTGATGCTAAGCTGCTCAAGCTGAAATACAGAGAGCCAGGCATGGTGGCTCAGATCTGTAACCCCAGCACGTAGACAGCTGAGCCTTGCAAGTTTGAGGCAAGCGTGTGTGACAATGTGGGTTTCAGTTCAGCTAGGGCTCGATAGCAAGATCCTGTCTTAAACACAATGAGAAATACATCTTATTCAGTAGAATTTTAACATGTGATTAATATTTAGGGATCAAATTATTTTACATTATATTCTCTCCAATTAAGCTTTCCAGACATGGTATGTGTTTAATGCATGTTCATCCTAGTTTGGCCTTAGCCACATACATGTCAGTGGCTGTTAATTACAGGTGGCAGTGGCTGCATACTGGACACTAAGGGCTCACTGTGACCTCCTTTTGGGTGGCGGATGCTCTGTCTTTAGAGTCTCTGTCAGTCTATCCTTTCTGTGGCTGCCCCTCAGAAAACTCTGGTAACCCACCTACCTTCCAATCAGCTCCAAGGCTTTGAATTGTCAGTTTTTCTATTTCCTTTCCAAGCTCCGCCTCTAGGGGGCAGCTCCAAAAGGTGTCCCAGGGAGACCTCTAGCGACTGCTCTCAGGATACACAGGACTTTGCAAAAACAACCCTGGGGGAAAAAAATGGAAGTGAATTGAATTAAACAAATAAGACATCAAAGTCCCATTCCAGGGACACTATGAGTTCCAAATCACTATATGTCTCTTCCTGTCATTTCCAGAGCACAATAAGAGCCAGCGAAGTTGTCCCTTAGTGGGCTGTGCTGTAAGGCGACCCCTTTCAAAGTTTGCAATAGGACATTCATCACCCTCTTATGCCACTGGCAAAATTTAGCTTTCTAGAAAGTGTCTTAAGGCTCTGCTTCTCCTGTTTACTCCCAAAGCCCTCAGGGCATAACAGACCTTTGCTGGTCTGCTGTTAGTTAGTCTATCACTCACCTTTCTTCATGGAGTTCATAGGCACAGGTGAGCTGACCCATCCCATGACCAGGGACATACATTCCTGGACTTGGAACATTAGTGTATCAAGATGGCAGGACTCACTCAATCCATGCACGAAGGTCCCTGAACTAAGAGAAAGGGGCCAATCAGATTCCAGAGGACATTTTACCAGTGCTCCTGAGCAAGGACTCTCTCTGTCTAAAGTGCGTACTGGAGGAGACAGTATTTTCTCTTGCTCTGCACATGGGAGGTACATCTGAAGTCAGAAACTTCAGTGACCATTTTTACTACCAAGAAGAGATTGCTCATGCACTTTCAAAAGAGACAGAGGCAACAGAGAGTCATGGGAGCAGCCTGGGGAGCTCTGTGGAATCCAGCTGGGACTACAGTGTGAAGTCAATTCTGTGTTTCTGGGTACCTGGTCAGTAAATAATGCAGTGGATAGGAAATTTGGGAGGTCTGTGTGACTTGTAGAAGTACCTTGTACTGAATGAAGCATCCAGAAACTTCTCTGCATAGTCTACTGCTACTGGTAACAGGTGAAAAATGAACCTTGTGGAATTATTGTCATGAAAATGCCCACACACACACACACACAGGTTGAGGGTGGTGATGATGCCCTATGCCTTTTAATTAGGTTTGATAAATTGGATTTGTACTAACCTTGGCAGGCTGAGGTGGATAAAACCAGGTATCTGCTTCCTTCTCATCGGATGAGGGGCGGGAATTCTGTTGGACATGAAGTTAGAAACATTGTTTTAAAAAATGAGCTACCAGGGCTGGAGAGATGGCTCAGTGGTTAAGAGCATTGCCTGCTCTTCCAAAGGTCCTGAGTTTGATTCCCAGCAACCACATGGTAGCTCACAATCATCTGTAATGAGGTCTGGTGCCCTCTTCTGGCCTACAGACATACACACAGACAGACTATTGTATACATAATAAATAAATACATAAATAAATAAATATTTTTTTAAAAATGAGCTCCCAGAAGAGAAAATAAAAATAAAGAGAAATGACAGTCCTGAAAAACAAATCCTGGGGAGCTTTGTGATGAAGAACTTTCTCTGGCCCCTGGTATAGATGATCTGACTGCTTGACAGCGTGATGTTCTTATTTAGGACCATTGGGAAGATGGCGTTACAAAGCCATGAAGCCCACTACAAGCCACACAGCAGGTTAGCCAGCCCCTCCCTCCCTTCTCCTGACTGCAGCTTCACAACTTCAAGTCTGTAGGAAGAGGAATGGTGGCAGGTAAGTTACCACAGGTTCATCTTTGCCGAGAGAAAAGCAGTTTCATAACCCTAACCTAACATGTTCTTGGTTTGTAGCCCAGGCTAGCCTGGAACTCTTGGTCCTCCTGTCTCAGCCTTGCAGACACTGGTGTTACAGATGTGTGTCAACCAGGCCCTGTCTTTCTCTCTCAAGATCTACAAGACCCCACCTAGAGGCGGGACTCACTGCCTAGTCTAGGCTGGCTGACAGCGGAGCCCTAGGGATCTGTCTGCTTCCAATTCCCCAGCACTGGGATTACAAGAGTGTGCCACCATGGCCCAGCTTTTTAATGTGGGTCCTGGGGACTTGAACTTGTGTCCTCATGATTTCAGGACAAGAACTTTACTGACTGAACCGTTTCCCCAGGTCTCATCTTTGTCACATCTGCCAAGGACAGATGGGAGACTGGAAGAGGGAGCAGAACTAGTAAGTGTTCGGCCACTGGGTTCAGTGTGCACTCCTGTCACTTACCGGTGTGTCGGTTTTACTAAGTCATTTGAGTACTCTGGTAGGAAGTGCACTCTGTAGTAGCACACATGACACATGGTCTGTGTTCAGGATCCTAGGCTCATTTCAAGCTCACAGGTGATGCCTCTGATAAAATACGGTTCTGGAGAGGTAATGCCCTCACTGGTGACAAATGGATACTTTGTTGGCTGAGTTGACTTGTCTGGCAATGTTGACTATCCAAAGGAGGCCGCTATGCAAACCTTGACTTGTAGAATCTTCACTGCAGTTTAAAAAAAAAATAGGCTAACTTTGTATTCAAAATTTCAACAATGGAAATGACTATTTGTAATATGAAAAAAAGTCCATATAACTAAGTAGACATAAGTATGTCTTACAGTCCTTTGAAGAAGTATGAACAGTCATGGCAGGCTGAAGACAGAGTCTAGCAGCAACAAGTGGACTTAAGTTCACATTTGCCATTCAGAGGTATTATTTGATTATTTGGGTACATGTGGACAAGCCTCCCCCAAACATAAACATACACGCACACGAATACATGCAAGTATACAACACACACACACACACATACACACACAAAAGAGAGAGAGAGAGAGCATTGTGCGCACCCTGATTCTCCACTTTTCTGCTTAGTAGACTTTTCCTGAACATCCACTGTCCCCTAGAGCTGCAGAGTTGGCTCCTGCGACTCAGTCCACTAAGATGGTAGGATGGGGCGAATTGCCGCACTTGCCTTCCTTGAATGAGAGCTCAGGAGGCACTTCTGGGAAATGGGATGAGTTTAGAGACTCTCTGGATTTAAAAATACTTCAAATAATTATACGTTTCATATAAATACTTTAATTTTTAGACCTTGTAAAATCTCTGAAAAATTGCATATTATAAAGCAACTCATTATTCCTGTTAATAAGAAAAGATCCCTCCACCCCACCTCCAGAGTTGCAAATCTCTCCAACAACAAGAATAAACACAAGGATGGAAGCGAACATGAATCCTCATTCTCAGAGGAGAGGTGTCAGAGTTGCTTTGGACGAAGCAAACATACCCTAGGGGATTTTGAAAGAGGTCATGGAGGGGGGCTGAGAATGTTTTTCCTCAAAGATATTTTTGAAGACACCCGCTTGTTTAAGAACATGTTATCATTTTAGACAAGAGCGGTGGGGATGTGTTTTGCTTTCCTGGAACAACCTGCAAGGGAAAGACAGTGATAAGCTGATCCAGTTGCATTTGGAGCTAGACAAATGTTACAAATGCTTTTTCCCCAATGTTTGGGTTTTTTGAAACCAAAAATATTTGGCCCTAATATCTTTCCTCCCGATTTTTAACAAGCCATTTGTATTTGGAGGGAAATTTATTTCATATGGGTTTAATCTGCTGACAGGTCATTAGTATGTGGCCCTGTAGGTGACTGAGAGAGCCCTGTGTGCATTTTAAAGTCTGCTTGTTTTACCACACAAGTCGGGGTTCTGGCAAAGCTCACATTTGCCCATTGGCTTTGTAGCCTGAATTTACCATAGGTTCCCAGACATACTCCTGAGAGTACCTAATTTAATAGGTTAGTGCCATAGGATTTCCAGTTTCCAGAAAGGAAAACACACACACACACACACACACACACATACACACACACACACAGGTAAGATAAGGAAAAAAGTCTCCAAAAGTCCCTATATTTTCTCATATATATATATATATATATATATGGTTTTTCTTTTTTTTTCTTATTTTTTTATTGTTAAAAGAAAAATTTACATTCACTCCCCTTGTTCCCGGCCATCCCGCTCCCCCACTACCCCACCGCCCCTGCAAATCTTAAAAAGACTCCCGTTAATGTAGATATCTTATTCCCTTCTCCAATAACCACCCTTCCTCCATCTCCACCCTCCCACAACCCC
>JAQHUG010000104.1:1880076-1906290 GCA_028555095.1 Dicrostonyx torquatus | reverse complement strand
GTGGATAAGATAACACGGACAATACGGAAACCCAAATTAAGGAAATTGTGCTGAGCCAACTGTGCGGTGTGTAAAATAAAGCACAGAAAGTAGTATTTCCCACATGACTCAAGTTGTAAGTGGCTGTTACATAAAAATGACTATGTACACACTGTTTACCTAGAAAAAGTAAGCGGGCAGACACTAGACAGAGAAAAAGAAAACTAAAGCCTCGCCTTCCTCATACTGGGCAAACTAAAATGTCTAAAACCAAAAAAGCAAGTGGTATGCTGCTCGGAAACGTGACATAAAT
The DNA here is from genome assembly GCA_028555095.1 of Dicrostonyx torquatus. Classification (NCBI taxonomy): domain Eukaryota; kingdom Metazoa; phylum Chordata; class Mammalia; order Rodentia; family Cricetidae; genus Dicrostonyx; species Dicrostonyx torquatus. The sequence continues at coordinate 1,905,998 of JAQHUG010000104.1, read as the reverse complement.
CCTTTAAAAAGTGAACATACTTTCAGAAGAGGGAAAACACGGGGGGAAAGAGACAGTCATCTTATTTCTTGTTTTTTTTTTAATTTCTATTATTACCAGGCCTTGAAAAGCAATGTGATTATACAACGATGAAACTACAATTTTTCGTATTTCAACAAAACTAAAAATCTACTCTGCAAAGAGGATTTTAAAAGTAGACTTGTATCCAGGGGAGACAAACCAGAAGGCTTCAAGGAAAGAGAAACAGCTACACAAGAGAGAAGCTGACAGCCCCCACCATGGTCCCATGCGGTTGGAGAGAACCCGGGAAAAGGAGCATGGGGGGAAACTGAGCTGCGGGAGGATGCTGCTAACCAGGCTAGCGCCTCATCCTGCCCAGAAGGCAGCCTCCAGTGATGTCAGTATGAAGTCATTCTGTAACTTGAGTTGGGGAAGAATAAAAGTAGTCACCACTTAAAGAAAGCCTACATTTGAAGAAGACCCAGGGGTGAGAAGGCTCTGTGTTCCCTGCACCTGCCCCAGTCAGGGCCAGCTTCCCTGCTGCTTCCCAGGAGGCTCCACTCACCTCCCATGCTGCACCTGGTGATACCTGCTGTCTTCCCTCATCCGATAATAAACCATGAACTAGTCTGGCCTTGTGGGAAAATCCTTTTTTTCCCTGTTTCAGCACAGTCAAGGTTAGCATTTCCAGAGTCTATTGAGAAAGCACATGAAAAGAAACAAAACAAACTTGCAAAACTATAAAAAAACAATTTTCTTTCCCAAGCCCTCTCATTCTACAACTCTCTGGTCACAGATTGGTGTGTCTTAATCGGTGCCCTTTTTACAAAAGCCCCAGCTTCAGTTTCCTTTTCCAGCTTCAACTTTATCTTATAATCTTGGTCCAGATCACACATCTAACAGGAGGAGAAGAAAGAGTATTGTAGAATTATATAATGGGAAGGAAGTTTCCAGAAACAAACTAGAATGAATAAAGAAGATAAATACAGATTTTTATGGAAGATTTGATTTGTTTAAACAGTATAATTATAACTTTAAGAAATTCCGATTTTGTCTTTTTTAAATTTCTGTCTTAAACATTAAAAATGCTTTTCTTTTTCATTTCTTTCAAATCTAGTAAAATATTGGCTCATGTAAAAAAAAAAGTAGATTCTTAGTAGGTCATCTTTCTCCTGTCTGTCTGTCTATCTATCTATCTATCTATCTATCTATCTATCTATCTATATCTCTCTCTCTCTTCTTTCTTTGTATCTTTGGGAGTCTTGCTGGGCTTAAACTTGAGGATTCTCTACCTCAGTCGGTCACCTCTTGCTGATAAAGCGGTGACAGTCACTTTGTACACCAGCGCCTTCATGGGCAGAAAGACACCCTGCTAAAGCTCTCTCTTTTCAATGATGCCTTCTGCCACATTTTCCCAAGACAGTCTGTCATCTCCATCATGGTGGCTGTGATAGGACCTTCATTACACCAGAAAAAATAACTGAGTGATTTCCAGCTGACCATGAGAATATTATCGGTTGTTTGGATTACAGATAAAGACCAAGGCCTGTCTTTTTCACTCCCTGACAACTACTTTCTAAAATAAACCCAATAGAATGGTACCAAATATAAGAAATACTATGTGTTTATGATAGCAAATGCCATTGAATGTGGACTTCTGATGGAATTTCAGGGACAATGTTGAGATTTTTTTTGTCATTGTTATTTTTATATTTTATGTCTATTATATTCATGTGGAAACATTTGATGTTAGCTTCATACTTGTAAAAATTATCACATATATACAAATACAAAGAATGAACTGGTGGGCTGGAAGAGGGCTTGTCCAGCACATGCAATGCCATTGGTTCAGGCCTTAGCATGACTAAAAGCAAATAAGCAAAAATGAGTGAATTAGCATTTATCTTTTCCAGCCCAAAACTGCACAAACAGGAATCTGTGGATTTCTTTGGGTAGAATTGACATTTTAACATTAAACCTTCCAGTCTATGGCCACTAATGGATCTTTGCATTGTTTTTTGACTTTTAAAATTCTTCATCAGTGTTTCATAGTGTGTGAGCAGGATTACACCCAGATGTGAAATCTCAACCAGTGAAACTCAGTGCACAGCTGTGCAGCTGCTAGGGGTGTAAAGAAAGAGAGCATGGAAGTAGTTAATCCGTAAGCAGAAAGTCAGTTCTGCAAGCTGGGGAAGTCCTAGATGCCCACAGTGCTGCACGGCCCCGGCAGTAGGCTTTACACATACTCTTAAAAGAGTAGATCTCACTGGGTGGTGGTGGTACACGCTTTTAATCCCAGCACTCGGGAGGCAGAGGCAGGTGGATCTCTGTGAGTTCGAGGCCAGTCTGGTCTACAAGAGCTAGTTCCAGGACAGCTAGGACTGTTACACAGGGAAATCCTGTTTCAAAAAAACTATATATATAAAAAAAGAGTAGATCTCAGGTCAAGTAATCTTTGCCACTATATAATAAAGTTAGAATTTCCAAAGTTAGAGAGTTCATGAAAGTGATTCAATGGCTCTCTTATTAATAATGCAAATCCCACATTTCCAAAGTAAAGAGGAAGCAACTTTGATTTCAGGATGAAGTCATTCTCAAACCCCATAAGAACTTGCAGAAATGTCTGGTGGTCTGATAATGTCTTCCTGTCCCCGGTATGACAAGCATACTTTGGTTCTCAAGGTCTTTGTGAGTAGCCACTGGTAGTACCAAGGCCTAAGTCATCCTCAGAGTGAAGTTCCCAGGCCTTAGAGAACTGCTTCTGAAGATTATAAACCCAGAGAAAAGTAACTCTAATAACATTCTTTAAAAACAAACAAAACAAAACAGGATGGAGAACTATTATATGAAGAACATGGCTGTCACCCAATCTACAGTCTATGGCGGTGTGTGACAACAGAAGGTCAGAGTGACCCTCTCTGCAGGTGAGTAACCAAGTGAAGTGCTATTGTTTCATTGAGCAGCAGCACAGACCAGCTCCCCACCACAGTTAATTGAATAAGACTAGGTGACGATTATTCAGAAACTTAGAGCAGTCAAAATCTCCATCATGCCGGGCCAAAGGATTCAGAACCTCTACCCACTAGGCAATGGTAGACTGGGATTGATGGTTGCAACATCTGTCCTTTTCCCTGTCCTCCCTCCCTCTTTTGTGTGTCCACTGGCCCAGTCCTATGTGATATCTGCTTTGATGAGGGCTTTTTCTTTTTTTGCTTTTCAGGAGGCTCTTAACATGATCAGGTTTTGACCCGTGGCTCTATTCCCTCACATGATGGCTTGGGTTGCAGTGGTCCCCTTCTGTGGTAGGTTTGCAGCTAACTTCACGAGCACTTTTCTTCTAGGAGACAGGAAGATAGACTAGACCCACATGGCCGACATTTATTAAAGAACATGGGTTGTTAGTGCCATTGCTTTTGTCCTGACTTGGAAGAGCATATTTAACGAGGGAAAGCCAGCCTTCTCTATACCAAGGACATCATCTGATGATAATAGGTTTGAAAAATGATCAAATGGGTAATTAGCATTTAACGAGTGCAGCTTCACACCACAGGAAAGGATCCTAGAGAAGCGCTGGCACTGTGAATTTTCCACTTGGGCATAAGTCTGTTGCTGAGTCTCTTAGAAGAAAAGAATTTAAACATTGTGCTAGACAAATCAAACCTTAGTTATTAGCTAGCCAGAGGCAGAGCACTTGAAACTCAATGTCTGGCTCTAATCACAACACTGCAAGAAGTTCCTTCTATAGCTGCAGGCAGGTCATTGGACCTCTTAGTGGTTCATCTTTCCTCATCCTCAACATGCGGGCATTAGAGGTCGTATTCATGAAAAACTATCACAAAAGACTTGGGAAATATTGTTGTAAAGCAATGGTGTACTTCTTTTCTAAGACCTAGTACTGATTTTGCTGTCTTGTACGTAATAGACAACTTAATAAATGTACATTATATTGACAGATGAATGGCTCAATAGCTGGATTGATGAGTGTGTAAGCAAATAGATTATGTAAATATACTTCATGATATTTTATTTACACGGGCAGCTCCAGAATATTTTAAGACTTGTATGTGTCTGTTTTAGTTAGGGTTTTGTTGCTGTGAAGAGACACCACGACTATGCAAAGGAGAGCATTTCACTGGGGCTGGCTTACAGTTCTCAGGTTTAGTCCCTGTTGTCATGGTAGAAAGCATGGAGGCATGCAGACAGACATGGTGCTGGAGAGGTAGCTGACAGTTCTGTATCCAGAAGGGCAGGCAGTAGAAAGAAAGATGGAGTGCTGCTGGGCCTGGCTTGAGTTTCTGAAACCCCAAAGTCGATCCACAGTGACATAATGCCTCCACCAGGGCCACACTTACTACAACGAGGGCACACCTCCAATAGTGCCACTCCCTGTAAGCCTATGGGGATCATTTCTATTTAAACCACCACAGTGTCTTTGTACGCTGTAGTAAGAGGTGCGGGCTATGTTCCCAGCATCTGAGAGGAGCGCAGGCCCTTTGTTCCATCCAGCCTGGCTCCCAGCTGCTGGGCTAGCTTACATTTGAAATAATCACATGGAAATTTTATTAATTAAATTACTGCCTGGCCCATTTGTTTTAACCTCTTATACAATTAGTTTAACCCATATCTAGCAATCTGTGTATCACCACGTGGTCGTGGCTTACTGGAAAGATTCTAACCAAAGTCCATCTTGGGCTGGAAAAACATGGCATCTGCTCCAGGGCCTTTTTTCTCCCAGCCTTCCGTTCTGTCTACTTCGCCCACCTAAGGGCTGCCCTATCAGAAGGCTGAGGCAGTTTCTTTATTCAACCAATGGAAGCAGCAGAAATACAGAATGACCCTAGTACGCACTTAAAATATTGTGTGATCGTCCAGGTTCAGTGCCAGTAGGATCAGTTTTCCCTCTCCACCCTTGTCTGTCCATCCCTTCTTCTTTCCGTTCCTTTCTGAAGCTATCTCTTGCTCTTTAACCTCCTCCTCCCAGGATGACCTCACCTCCTCCTCTTCAGTCATTTCGCTGCCAACTCAGATTCCCAGATTGTCCATGGCTGGCCTGTGAAGATGAGACAAATAAATACATAACCACTCACACAACGAGCCAGGGAAAGAAAGTCGGTGCTCAACGGGGCTGTTCCAATCTGTCTGTCTTTTTATATTAACCCAGTCACTAACAACTGACTCAGAAAAGGAAGGGCATACAGCCCACATGACCTCTGAGGAGGTCTCCAAACAGCTGAATATGTGAAAAGTTTTTGAGAAAGTTCCTTGGCTCCAGAAAATCAGCCAGTAGTCAGCTACATATCACAGCTTATCTAGCTGGGCCTGGTGACATAGGCCAGCACCCCAAGCCACTGAAGAGGCTAAGTCAGGAAGATTACAGGTTCATAGTCATCTTGAGGAACTGAATGAGAACCTGTCTCAAAAGAATAACAATAATGAGGATAAAAGAGTTCTTGGGGAGCTGGAGAGATGGCTCAGAGGTTAAGAGCATTGCCTGCTCTTCCAGAGGACCTGAGTTCAATTCCCAGCAACCACATGGTGGCTCATAACCATCTGTAATGAGATCTGGTCCCTCTTCTGGAAGGCAGGTATACATGTAGACAGTACACTCACTGTATACATAATAAATAAATAAACCTTAAAAAAAAAAAAAGAGTTCTTGGGATATAGTTCAATGGCAGATTGGTTGCCTAGCACACCCCAGAGCAGAGGTTCAATTCTCAGTACTGAGAGAGAAAGGTCAGGGGAAGGTTTATCAAATATCCTATGGGTTTATGGCAGGATCTGAGCAAGCCTTGAATTTAATATATGCTCTATAAGAGCTTGCTTGAACTTCATGTCCAAATCAAAATAAGTTTTAAAAGAATCAAAATCAAGAATGTACTCACTTGTGTGACTGCTCAGTCCATAGCCGAAAAGTTCAACTATTCCCTAGTCCTCCTAGATGCTGTGACAGCTTCCAAGCTTTATTTTAGCTTCAATTTTAAAATTTCACTGACTTGCAAGAAAGAGTGGAACAGCCAGGGCACATGGAGAGAGCTTCGTGGAAGGTGTGGCAAAACGACACACGTTTTTCAAACAACCCCAGACTGAGAGGTTTCCAAGCTATAAAAACCAGTCCATTCTGCTCACAACTGCTAGGCAAGCTGCCTCAGGTGACCTCGTAGCCCAAGAGCTATCATTGAGTGCTTTGAGTAAGGATGGAGTCAGGGCCAGAGTGCGGAAAGAGGCGTGGCGTTAATGCTGCAAGCAAGATCTTGAGATGTCAACTGGCCAGGATCACATGGATGGTCTGTGACCCCTGGATTCTAGACCTGCAAAGGCTGGCTAATAACGGATTTCTACATCAACCAGTCATTTCTATATTTCTTTAAATCTCCAAACCAGCATAACACATTTTGTCATTGAAAAGTTTTAAAAGTCCCTTTAAAAGTTTAATCTTTAAATCCCTTGCACTCGAGACTGATTTCAGAATTTCCTCCTTTTCCTAGGGATCCTGAATAAAAACGTCCTTGGGAACATTGGTATTCGCTATTTGCAGCCAACAAAACAGGGATAGACACCACAGGCTCTGAAATGCAGAGCTTTTAAAAGTTGGTCTCCCAGAGAATGATGGCGGGAGGGTAAGGGAATAGCTGGTTGACAGACACGAGGTCACAGTTAGACATGACAAGCTGGTGCTCTTTTCGTTTGTAGACAAAATCTGGCCACATATCCCATACTGCTCTCAACCGGCCATCCTCCGCTGCTGCCTCCCAGGGCTTGGACTACAGTCGTGTAACAGCAGCCCTGACCTGCTGCTGCGCCCTTCCCCAGCAGAGTGACTAGAGATGATAACCACACACTGTAACACGTAAGTCTCAGCCAGGAATTCTTAATGCTCTTACGCAGAGAAATATTTATCATGATTTACACATTGGGCAACACATGAAAGTATTGAAAAACACATGGTGTTTCATAAACATGTATGCTGTTATATGTTGGTTTAAGATATAAAAGGAAGCAGAAGGCATGGGAGGATACGGAAGGCAGGACTCGCAATTGCATCATCTCTGAAGTGACAAATTTGTTCCACCCTCATGCCCGTTGCCCAAATCAGTTGTATGTCTCCACATAGATCACAGGAGCTGGGAAATGCATCCCTCGTGGGGAATCGCTGCCCAGTGACAACTCTCTCTCTACCTTGGAAGGGGGAGTGTCATAGTTTAGAAGTATCTGCTCACCTGCAGCCCCCGCCACACTCCCAATCACAGTGTGTTGAGTTCTGCAGGGTGGATAGAATAGTCTATAAGCAGAAAGAGTTAAATGCACTCTTAGATCTTCTTCAAGCGGCTTGATTTTGATTGCCTCTTGGCTGATTTCTTCCTGCTGACTCTCACTGCTTCCTGGCCATGGTGACCAGACCTATATTCCATCGCTTCTACAGCAAGAAAATCACCTCCTCTTCCAGTTTCACACCACAGCCCTGGAAACAAATCTGTTTGCTCCTATTTCATACATAGCCTCATCATTGATCAAGTCAGTGTATCTGCGAGTGGGGAATACGCCAGCCAGTCCCTCTCACGGTTAAAGTGATGGGGTTATGAGCATCACTGCTCAAAAGGACTTTGAGATGGAACCAATTTTGAAACTAAAAGGGGTGGCTATATGAAAAATTACTAAGTTATGATGCTAAGAAGATGACCACCAGCTGTGCAGCTTATAAAACTGTCCGTGCTAGCCGGTAACAATACACATCTTCCCGTCACTGCTAGCCGGTAACAATACACATCTGTGGATGTACTTCTGAGTTTTATCTGTAGAAGAAAACTATAGTTCTAATCATCTCTCACTAGCTTTCTAGATTAAGAATCCTATCATCTGGTTTTTGCCACTTTAAATAAATAAGGTGTTGCATTTTTTTTAAAATGTCAGCAAATGTCCTGATAAAAGGAAAGGTTGTACTGGTTAGGTTTTATTAATGTCTTCTCACACATGTTCCTTCTGCCTGCTACAGGGATTACATGCTTCTTATGAGGTTGATACTTTATGCACATGTAATCCTTCATTTGGTTTGTGCCTAGAAAGAATTGCATTGACTGTTGCAAGTGAAGAGAACTATTTTTATTTATCGTTAATATTAAATACAAGTACAATTGGCATGCCTAGGGCCTTGAATTGGTGATTTAACCATTTCAGAAAGCATAACCTGTCTTCTCAGCATTTACAGTTTTCTGATTGTCTTACCCCAATACATAGCCACAAAGAATCTGTGCGTGTGTGCAAATACACACACATGTATTTGCAGTGTGCTAGCCCAGGAGCTCATGTATGGAGGCCAGAGGTTGATGTGAAGCATTTTCTATGTCTCTCTATCACTCCCCACTTTTTCTCCAGGGGCTGGAAAGATGGCTCAGCAGTTAAAAGCACTTACTGACATGTGGTACACATACATGGACAAAGGTATTCATTCACACTCACACACACACGCACACACACACACACACACACACACACACACACACACACACAGGCATAAAAAAGATCTTTAACCCCCAAAGAGGGAACATTCATAGACCTCAGGTAGCAAAATGTGGTTCTATCATTTTCAAGGCTACTACTGAGCTCGCTGGAGAGGATTAACCTCCTGGAAGCCGGTCGCCATGTAGACTGAGGTCTATTCAGTGAGTAAGCCCTGGGTGAAATTGAGCTCAGGGGAGCTCTCCTCACTGGGAACTGTGCCCAGGGGCAACAGAATGGTGAAATCAAGGAACTGAACGAAGTTGCTGCTTGGCTGAACCTCAGACACAAGCGGAATGAAACAGGGACAAGACTGGAGAGGAGAATCGAAGCCAAATTGTGTACAAGCCACATGAAGGGGTTTGGAGTTTTTCCTTGGGCAATGGGAAGTGGTTGAATGTTGTAAGAGGAGAGATAGAATCAAGCGCACACTTTGGAAGATCTCTGGTTTGCATATGGAAAATAGATTGGGAAAGACCTTGAGTGGAAACAGAGGCTGGTGAGGAAGGTTTCAAAGAAGCTGGGCAGCAAGAGTAAAACATCTGGATCTAAACAGAAGGAAACACCTAGAACCAAAGCATGCTTAAGGTAGGAATGACAGACATGCAGATGGGATGGAGGTGGACAGAGAAGGTGAAGATGCGCACTGTGAGTGACAGGCAGGCTCCCGAGGGTCATGGGATGAATTGTATCGTCAAATTCATATGTCAGATTCCTCACTCAAAATACCTCAGGATGCTGGGTGGTGCTGGCGCACGCCTTTAATCCCAGCACTCAGGAGGCAGAGGCAGGCAGATCTCTGTGAGTTCGAGGCCAGCCTGGTCTACAAGAGCTAGTTCCAGGACAGGCTCCAAAAGCTACAGAGAAACCTTTTCTAAAAAACAAACAAACAAACAAAAAACAAAAAAACAAAACTCAGGTAGTAACCTTATTTTGAAATAGGGTTTATACAGGGCTTAGTAAGTGAAAACAATGTTATTGTCATTATTATTATTATTATTTTAATGTGATTTGCCATCCACGTGCTCATGTAAAAGGGCTTTGCAGCGAAAGAGTATCTTGGCAATTGGGGACAAGAAATGCCCCAGAAATCACACCACACAAAAGACCTTGTGCAAGAGATTGTCTGTGTGTGTGTGTGTGTGTGTGTGTGTGTGTGTGTATGCGTGCGTGCGTGTACGCGTGTTGGGGAGCTGACACACAAAAGACTGCCTCTGAGCGGGGATGGAAAATAGAGACCAAGTCGTGATGGCAGGTTTTTTATAAGGGTCATGGAGCATGTGCATAGGAAACAAACGTCTCAGTGGTGGCAATGTGTCTGTGGCAGCAGTGATGACAGGGCCAGGCACTTGCTGCTGAGCCACTGAAGGCTGGGAGGAACCTGGCTCTGGAATGTGGGTGATTCTTAGTTGACTAGCATCATGTATTTGAGTACTTTGTCCCACCTTTTGGCCCTGTTTGGGGACAGTCATGGGACTTTGGGACCTAGGGCCCTGGTGGCTGATACAGGACACTAGAGACAGGCCTTGAAGGTCACAGCTCAGCCCGGCTTCCCGGTCACACACTGAGCCGTAATAGGACACTAACCTTGCCGTATGGGGATATCATCCTTGAAACCATGAGCCAAAGTAAATAGTTCTTCCCTTAAGCTACTTCTGTCATGTATTCTGCCACACCAATGTGGAAAATCACTAACAAGAGTGGCTATTTGTTCATTACAACTGATGTCTTGATATAAGGGGAAACCTTGGACCAAAGAGGAGCACTGTATGATGGTGAAGGCAAAGACTAAGTGATGTTCTGTGCACCGGAGAACACCAAAGATTCAAGCAAGCCACCAGTAATTAAGGAAGAAGCCTAGAAGAGACCACCCCGTCCTTCAGAAGGAATCCATTCTGCTGAGTCTGAAACCACTGGCTTCAAATTTCTAGGACTTCAAGGCTGCCCTTCTTTTTCTTTCATTTAATTTTAGGTTGATTTTTAAGGTATATTTCTTGAAACAACCAATGTACTCGATGAAGCAATGTGCACTTTGAACAGCTCTCATGGGTTTTAGATCATAATATTATAAACATGTATTAGCTTAAATCTTCCTGGTCTCCCGTTCTACTTTCTTTCATCTGCATATTTCCCTGCTAAAATTCAATTCCATAATGCTGTATTCTTGCTTTTAAAATCATAATCCCACTTTCTGCATTTTTTAAAAAAGTGTTTATTTTCAAAAACGATCTTTTCTCATTTTTCATACCAATCCCAGTTCCCACTCACTGCTCCCCTTCTCCTGCTCCTTTCATCTTCCACACCCCCAACCCCATCCACTCCTCAGAGAGAGTGAGGCTCCCATGAGAAGTCATCAAAGTCTAGCACATCGTTTTGAGGCAGGACCAAGGCTCTCCCCACTGTATCTAGGCTGAGCAAAATATCTCTACAATGAATGGGGAGAGAGAGAGAGAGAGAGAGAGAGAGCAAGAAAAGAGATTTCTTGCTCGAGGAAGCCATTATGGGGCTAGCATGAAGCCTGGCACTAGAGAAATTCCCAGGAATCCACAGGATGACCCCAGCTAAGATCCTAAGCCATAGTGGAGACGGTGCCTAAACTGGCCATGCCCTGTAATCAGATTGATGACTACCTTAATTGTCACCACAGAACCTTCATCCAGCAACTGATTGAAGCAGACGCAGAGATTCACAGCTAGCGTTAGGCTGAGCTCTCAAAGTCTAGTCAAAGAGAGGGAGGAGTGAGAATATGAGCAAAGGGGTCTGGACCGTGATGGGGATACCCACTGAAATAGCTTACCTGAGCTAAGGGGAGCTTGCCGACTCCAGACTGACAATGGAGGAACCAGTATAGGACCAAACCAGGCCCTCTGAATGTGGGTGACAGTTCTGTGGCTGGGGCAGTCTGTGGGGACACTTGCAGTGGGGCCAGCATTTATCCTTAGTGCTTGAACTGGCTTTTTGGAGCCCGTTCACTTTGGAGGGATACCTTGTTCATTCTAAGGCTGCCCACTTTTATTGTTGGAATCATTCCATTGGTGGCCATTCATTTGAGCAGCTTCCTCAGACTGGCCTGGGTACTGCCATCTTTTGAACTGGCAGGAATGAAAAGGTCTCTTTTTTTATCAAATACGATCTCAGTGCTTAGAATGGAACATTATCAAATGTTTGCTGAAATAATAACTAAATGGCATGGTTCTTAGACATTGGAAATTTATAATGGCGTAGGAGTTTATCTTAAAGAATATTTAGACTAGTGGTTTCCAAGAAATTTTTACATGCTAAACATTTTGTTTAAAAAGAAAAACAAAAAAGCAAGCAAATAAGCCAAACAAACAAAAAGCCTTGTGAAGGAGCTAGAGAGATGGCTCAGTGGTTAAAAGCACCAGTTGTTTTTCTAAAGGTGCAGTTTCCAGCACCTACATGGAGACTAGCCATCTTTAACTTGAGTTCCCGAGGATCTGATGCCCTCTTCTGGCCTTCTTCAGTATTGCATGTGCATGGCACACAATCAGACATGCACACAAAACGCTCATGGACATAAAATAAAAATAAATCTCTAAAAAAGAGGCAAAACAATCATCTTACCTTAAAGGAATTATAAACCTATTTTTTTAAAAGAAAAGAAAGAAAGAGAAAAAGGGACCACTGGGTAAGATGGCATACAATAAGCCATGTTCAAATGAGTGACTGATCAGTTTGGAAAACAAAAAGAACAGCAATATTTTACCAGTCCATCAGATAATTCTCCAGCACCTGAGTCAATGTGATCAACACCTCAACAAACCTCCATCAGATTAGACTCAACCCGCAGGAGCAGACTGGAGATGGAGATTGGTTCCTAGAACACCATTTTAACATGCCCACAACTGTGCTCCAGCCAGTCTCTCGGAACACTGCAAACCCACCCACTTAAAGAACAATAACAGCAACCTTAATCATCCATCCTGCTGTAAAAACACAAGTCATAGGAACAACCGAGAAATCTTGTCTCCTGCAAAAATTATCAGCCTCAGAGTAATGACCCCTGAGCAAAATGACTTAGACAAAACTTCGGATGCAAGAATTCAAAAGATTATAAATAGTGAAAAACAACTCAAAAGGGCACAAATGTTTTCCAAGAGAATAGAGCCAGATGAGTGAGATAAGAAGTCACTCCATGATATGAAAATTCAACTTAATAAAGAAATAGAAATGCGGAAGACAATCTAAACTTATGGTCTGCCCTTTGACCTGCTGTGAATTTCTTTGTCATTGTCCACCCAGTGCAGAAAGACACTTCCCTGCTGAGGCCTGAGGGCTGCAGCAGTCTGCAGCTACAGAGACGGAAATTCACAAGGCAGCTTAATACCAAGTGCATTTAGCAAAACTAAGTGTCTGCGATCATCCACAATGAGACATCTATGTCATGCCCTCTACCCAACGATGCTAGGGGACAATATCAGAAGCGATGGTAGAAAGACAGTAAGAGTCATCCAGAAAGGACCAGACAGAAAAACGGTGTCTTCTAGATATGATAAAATCTGCTGCACTCAGGAACTGGCATCAGTTCTAACGGCCAGCATGCACAGGATCAAGCCAGTTAATATTTAAGGATGGAGTGGGACCCATTCGTGAACCCCACCCATAGCTGAGGAGCTCCTGACAATTGATGGCTCGTCTAGGAGGAAGACTCAGTTTTCTTTTAAGTGTGTGGTTCTGGTAGGTCCCCAACATGAACATATGAGTATACTGATATGGACAGCACAGTTTTGAATCAATTGTACAGACAGATAAAAAGATGTGAGAGGTGGGGTCGGGGTGGATCTGTGAGTACTTGGGGGAAAGAGCTGAAGGTAACTATGATCAAAATACATTGTATGCATGCATGAAATTCTCAAAATTCTTAATAAAGGTATTATATAAAACGTTTCCTTTTTATTGAAAACAGATTTTTTTTTCTCACAGTATATACCCTGATTTCAGTTTTCCTCCTTTTTACTCCTCCCAGCTCCTTCCCACCTTCCCTCTCAGTCAGAACCACCTCCTTTCTGTCTCTCACTAGAAAACAGACAGGTTTCTAGGGGATTACAATGCATCTTTGTATAAAGACACAAACAAAACTAACTCATTGGAATTGGACAAAACACACAAACAGGAGGAAAAGAGCCCAAGAGAAGGCACGAGAAACAGAGATTTACTTATTCACACACACACTCAGGAAACTCATAAAAACACTAAGCTAAGACATTGTGTGTGCTTGTGTGTGTGTGGTGTGTATGTGTGTATGTGTGTGTGTGTGTGTGTGCGCGCACTCTTTCCACCTCCTCTCTGATGAGTTCCCTCAGCCCCAAAGGGAGGAAATTAATTGAGACTTTCTGCTCAAGGTCTCTCACTCTCTGCATATTGTCTAGCCGAAGGTCTCTGTATTGGTCCTATATGCTGCAGGAGGAAGCTTCTCTGAGGGCTGAGCAAGACACTAATCTGTTCCATTGGGCGGCACCAATATTGTATTTTAAAACAGGGAAAGAACTGATCATGTGGGTTGAATTGTTGTGAAAGATTCACTGGCTGGAAACAAATGCAAGAAAAAAAAAATACAAGAAAATTCCTCAGGTGCAGAACTAAGGTTTAAAAGAACTATTCGAACACTTACACTCAAATAATTTTTACTGGTTTTTTTTTGTTGTTGTTGTTGGGTTTTAGAGACAAAGTCTAACTATGTGCCCAGACTAGACTGACTTGCAGTCTTCCTGTCTGAGATTACAGGTAGGTGATAGTTGGCAAAAAATATTTTTTAAAAGCGTCATGAAAAACTCACATTAAAGCTCATCAATTAAAAATTTCTGAACAATAAGCACAGAAATATACTCTGTATTTCTAGAGTCTTCTGTGATATTTTAGTATGACCAAGGACTAAAATCATGGGGGAAGATGAGGCTTTTAAAGTTCCATATGAAGGCAAACGGTAAGTCCAGTGTAACGGTCGCATGAAGATGTTCTCCAATGAATCGGGCTTTTTAAAATGTCGTAACAGTATTAGCTAGAAAACATTAGTGCAGGCACATGTTCCGCTCAGTCCTCCTCTCCTCTGCCCACAGCCTCCCCACCCCACCCCACCCCTGCCCCCCGGGGCTGGGTTGCCCCTGCTCATCAGTGTCTAATATCCAGACTGTGCCAGAGGATCTCCACTGAAGGCCCAGAGAGTAAAAGACAGTAAGAAAACAAGGAATTGAAAAGACGCTTTGATAAGGTGATTTCAAACAGCCAGGGCCCATTTACTGACTCAGTTCCAGGGTACTGTGGTTTCCAGCTATGACTTGCAGATGGGCACAGTTTTACTGTATTTGGGCAGGAGATTTAAAATCATTCCACGCCATATTTCACGAGATGTTGATGAAGATGATGACGATGAAGATGATGATGAGTGATAGATTTCCCAGGAAGAAGAAAGTAAAAGCAAGTTGTCATGAAGCTGGGCCCATCATGGTGGGCCCAGATCTTTATGAAGGTGGCCTGGAGCCTCTGAGGAAACACAGGGCACCTGAGTTAGACTGAAATGTTTGTTTCATTCTCCACATAAGAACATGGTTTTCAGAAGAGCCTTCAGAAAAAGGACCCCACCTCCTTTGGATACTTATCTGTTCACAACACAGACACACATTAGGAACACTGTGTGATAGCCAGGCATACTGAGCCTCCTCCTCATTAAGCCAAAGTTACCTCCTGCTAGAATATACAGGCCCTGGGTGAAGACAAAGCGAGCGGAATTTTTGCAATTAAAACTATATTCCTTTAGCTAGGGACTCCATTCCTAGTTAAGATGCAATTACTTGGAGAGATTAGAGTGTATGAAGCTACGAGGAGCCATTGGAGTCTTGCTGTGACCAAATTTTAAGAGTCTTTGGAAAGGCAGGATTTTATAGGTGAAAGGGGTCACCGAGTAGAAGTTAGGCAGCACACAGAGAGGCCCATCCAACCTCTGCACGCGTCTCAGGGTCTCCACTGTTACAGCCGGCCTCAGAGGTATCTGCAGGTTCATTCATTAATACGTAACAATGACATCTTTACCCTAGCCCAGGTATTGCTTGAGGTTCTCAGGACTTCAGTGAACCAAGCAGGTAATGAGCTCAGTCTTTAATAGAATGAGAGAGAGAAAAAAATGCACAGTAAATAAAATTAAATTAGGCAGCCCCTTAGCAAGTGACAAGTTGTTCTGGAAAAGAGTAAAGCAGAGCTCCTGAGGTTAGGAGCACCGAGGTGGTAGCAGGAGGCACGGATTTCCAATGAAGCTCCTGGTTGGCGTTTCCAGGGGAGGAACTCAATAAAGGGCCAGCATGGAGGATGCAATAGGATGCGGCACTGAGCAACTTCCACACACTGAAAACTCACATGACCCATGGGCTAAGTGGTAGCGAAGGAGCTCGTTATCCTCTTCAGATATTTACAGACATTATCTCCTTGAGTGTCTGGTGAATGCGAGGGAGGCGCTGAGCTTCACAATCAAAGGTAGAGGGAAATGCATCTCTTTGAGCTGTGGCAGACCCTCACCTCTGCCTCGAGACCTGCGCATGTACAGAGCAAGACTAATTAGCTGGGTGTTTCTCTCATCAACACATGGAAATGCTGAAACATTTGAATGAAATGTACTGTGACAGAATGGAGATTAGCATAAATGTTTGGGGTGTTGTGATCTGCCTCACACAGACAGAATAAAAGACCGGAGATAGCACTGTGAGCACCATCCCCATCTACTATGGGGTAGGCCTTTGATCATGGGTTCTGCGCCCCCACCATCATTAGCATTCATGGGAAGGGAAAAGCTCTCCTTGAAAATTGAAGCTCATTGCCATTGACAAGGGAAAGCCGTCACAAGCATCACACAGATGAGGAAGAATTTAAATCAAGCTCACTTTGTCTCAACCCTTGGTCATTCCCTCTGTGGTGGCTTGGGCCTTCTGACTGCTCACTCATACATCATATCTAACGGACCTTGTGTGAGGACGACAGGAAAGACGTGCCCGAAGTGTCAACAATCAGACAGAAGTGATTAGCGGGGAAAGGCAGACAACCAATGCCCTTCTGCCTCGTGAAGGGAGATCACATACCCTGAGCTTTGTGGGGAAACCGGGAGTCTTGCTTTAGATGCCTTGAGTTTGAAGGTTTTAAAGATGTTTATTCTAAACATCTCTTATTGGTTGAAGGCTTGTGCTGTTATGTGCCCAATTCTTTAGTCCTTTAGGGAAGAAACACTCTCTAACTTGGGGCTAGCTAGGCTCTCTCTGTGGCTACTCCTATGACTCAAACAATGACCTACCTAGAGACTTTGCATTTTGCTTGGGATGTCAAGATGGTCACAGGGCAGAATCAGTTCATTGCACCTGGAGTATAGCCATAATGCCAGAGGTAGCCAGAATGGTGGCAGTACCCAGGGTTGTAGCAGGGGTGACTGCAGGGGCAGAAGAGCACATCAGCAGTGCCAATGCTTCCTTTGGTACAGCTTGCTCATCTGTGAGTGTGCTTTGTAAAGTCCTGAAGGTGTCCTGTTCCAGCCCTGGAGTCAGTCTCCCCGGCCGTACCCACAACTGGAAAGCTTCTGGACACCCTGTAATAAAATCTCTTTCAGCTCAAGGTACCCAAGGTTGTCTCCATCCTCAATGGAGAACCTTGTCTAATTACATCCATGGGAAACTGGATTGGTTATCCATCTTCTTCACCTCATGAGAGGAGAGGGTGTCTCAGAGAAACAATGGCATTCTTGAGTTAAGCAAGAATTAAAGATACAGGAAAGATGATGAACAATTCACATGAAATGCAAGACTTCAATCAAGAGTAAAATTGCTGCTCAGCCTCAGAAAGGACCTGAATCTCAGGAAGCATTTATATAGGAAGTAAGAGAAACTGCCGAGATGGCTTCATAGCTAAAGCTGCTTGCCACCAAGTCTGAGGATCTGAGTTCAATCCCAGGGAACCACATGGTAGAAGGAGAGAACTGCTTCACCCCAAGTTGTCCTCTGGCCTGGTTTTATAATGGGGTAATAATGAAATAATAGAAAACTGCATTTTTGTATTAATGGGTTAAAGATTGGCTTTGAAAAAAAAGGATACACAATGCAGTCATTCATGGAGTCAAAAGGGCATTGTTGCTCATAAGACATGGTTCTGGAGAGCAATGATAAGGTTAAAGGTTAATGGTGGTCTCTCTGGACTGGATATTCTAGGTTCTAAGCATCCTGTTCAAAGAATCAAAGGAATACAGCTAGCAAAATAGTAAGGAATGTACAGGCAGAAGTACTAAGCGTAGCCAGGGCCTTGAGCTAGAGTACTCAAGAGCATCAAGCCACCAGTTGGAAGTCTGCTTTTATGAGGTCTAAGAGGAAAAAGAGTTGGTTGTCAAGGTTTGAAGCCTATGTCTTGCTTGTTTAGATTGACAGCCTTGTGTTGTACAAACCTTTGCTCATTGTGTATGTTTTTTTCCTTATTTTAATAGTGTACAAGCTCAATTATACATAGACAGAAGATGATAAAGATGAGCTTTTCTTTAAAGCTTTATTTTGAGGACACAATTTTTCTTACTACACATGTACCCCAAATGAACCTAGGCTGGATTTGTTCACTGTCCCGAGTTCCTGGCTATGTTCCAGGATGAATTAGATCACAAAATGGGAGTTCCTAGGGGCTGCAAGGGAGCTGTAGTTTGAGTGACCACAAGCATTTGTTTAAAGGATGCTGTATGTGCGGCTTGGTGCAGGTGGGGGCTGAAGATTGCTAAGGGTGTTGTTGGGAACGGAGTGGATGCAGCAAGTCAGTAGCTTCTAGGCTTCTAAGTTATCTCAACTTTCACCTGCCTCAGATATCGGTGATTCCAATTGAAAAATACTTAAAGAATTTCTAGGCTACCACATATCAATACCTATTTGTTTTGGTGGTGGTGGTGGTTTTGTTTGTCAACTTGGGTGGTGAACATGCTGTCTCTGGAGGTTCACGCTCACCTTGCAACACGATGCTATGTTGGGAAGAATGAAGAGTCCCTGCGTGAAGGAATGGGATATCAGAGATGAGCTAGCTCAAGTCTCTGAATATCCTTGCTCAGTTTTGTATGGAATGGAAAGGTACAAAACAGGAGAATAAATTGGATGGAGAATAAATCTTTTAAAATCTCAGTGATGGCCTCTCCTTCCATCCTGTAAGATGGGAATGCTTGTTAAGGTTTTATGTGAGGTTTTATGGAGCAATACAATTCATTTTTGTGATGGTGCATTTTATTATTGTTGTACTTTAGTTGCATTTGTAGTTGGAGAACCACTCCTAGCTATTTTATGTTCAATAATTTATGTAGCCTTGCAAAGAATTGCTTTAAGGTCATCAGCCCACAGAACACTCACAATCTTGTCTCACCAAGAGGCTGGCTTTTGAGTCTCTAAGACTGAATTCAGGACCCAAGGTATTAATAGGCTACTGTCATGACGAAAAAGAATCACACCAGTTGTTAATTAAATCAAAGAGAAGTGATAAGTAGAACATAATCACGTTAATCATGAATTAAGAGTTAAGTATAGCACCTGCAGAGCCTGCTGAAATCTGCATTGTGGCATGTAATGCTGAGTCTTTCAAAGCACCTACTGCCCACTAACCAATGGAGGCAGCGAACACCAGCTGAGCCAAGATGAGAAGTCCCTGCTCTTGCATGGAGTGACAGTGAGGAATGCCATCTGCTACAAAGTCAGAGACACTCACTTATTTCATGGGGTCTTGCCATTAGTATTTGAGTATAGTTAAATTCAAATCCCGTTATTTCAGGGTCATGGTGTTGAGTTGAAGAGGCTCTTTCAAGCACCAAACAAGGAGATATTTTTAACTCCAGGCACTAAAGGAGGTGCTTTTTGCTCTTTTTTATATAAAGACTTTCAAGGCAAGACCCGAAACACTTAGGGCAGAAGAACCTGAGAAGGGGAACAAATTCCTTCTGAGAGAACAACAATGTCCTTGAGATAAAATGCAAGGTCCAAGAATTTCAGAACTAGGAACTGAGACGTTTATCTGATTCAATCGTCTTGTTTTCTAGACAGGGAAGCAGCTGTATAGAGATAGTAAGGGGGACTCTCCACATCAGAGGTGGACCAGAATCTGGTCTCTGGATTTTCCACTGCTTTTCTTTGCTGGAAAGACACCTCCTGATGCTGGAAGTTCAGGACTTGTTTTCTTAGTTACCGCACAAGGCTACCCCTTTGCCATTTTGAACTGTGGACAAATTGTATCTATCATCACTGCCCATGTGGCTTGTCGGCACGACATACAAATGCCAGCGTGCAGGAGGGAGCTGTAGCTGAATAACACACCAGCCCAGCATATGACGTGAGCATTCCATGACTTCACGGCAACTTGTTTCTCTCTTCAGCAAACAAGGACTTGATAGAGAAATACTGAGCATTTCACTGTCCAGGTGCCTACATCTCATACGTCACCAGTGTGGTTTGGAAAGGAGGCTAAGGATGAAGGTTAGGGGGTTTTTTACCGTTCGGCACAGGATTGTTAGAGGGAAGACAGAGGCAGGCCACAGTTACTCGGTTGTTTTACTATACCTTGCTAATGACGGCCACAACTCTAATGTACTTTGGTGTACATTGTTACCTGAATGTCGGTTTTGGCACTTGTCCCCTGACCTATTCGATCATACCCATTAACTGTCATTGATCTCAAGTGGCACTGACTTTCAACTTGAGAAAATGTCTCTATTTCTCTCTCTCCCCCCTTTGGGAAACTTTGTAGAGTTTTCACAAAATGGCGTGCCTTTGGGTCAGCTTAAGTTTCATTGCTGTACGTTATTCTTTGAAAGTGTTACAGAATAATGTCCAATAAGATGACATCTCACTTTGATCTCCATCAGAAATTCCTAATAAATAAAAGCCTACAGTTAAAAATCTATAAAACGTCGTAAATACAATGTTTCTTTTTATTTTAATGCTAAACAACATGTATGGGAGGAGGTGGTCAAAAATCACACTCTAATGTATAATATATCCATGCTGTTTCTATGGTGTTACTGTAGATATTAACATGGCACCACCAGGCAGCACACAAGGCACAATTTATGCTATTCATCCACATTCGTCTCCTTCAGTAACCAGATGATTCATTCTTTACTTTTGTTCATGTCGTCAGTGATAGATAATATTGTATTGGCCATGTAACTAGCAATCAAATTAATTTGGGCTTGCTTAGTCTTCCTTTCAAAGTCACATATGGTTTTATTATTATTCCATTCTTTCCTATGTCCGCAAAACAATGGGAACCCGAACTGAAAAATCAGAGCATATGCTACTTCCAAGTAGCATATGAGGTCTGTTATGAGAAATAGTTTCCACAGGTCTTAAAGGTGTGCTGTGTGTTTGTGTGTGAATACATCAATTGTGGAAGCAGGATGTGGTGGGAACCATTTTGAGAGCTCTTGCTCCCATCTCCAGTTCTCAGATGATGATTTAAATCTATGTGCTATTGATCACTCCGTTAGGGTATGGTTAACACTCTTACTTTTGAGTTTGGTTTATTTAGCACTATAATTGTAATATTTGCTTTTTCTAAGTTCTCGTTTTACTTGATATTTATTACTTTTATAAGACACACGCTCGATTTCGCGCATACGGTCCATAAGATCTTTATATAGTGCCATACCTTTTGTGTGACCTCGTGCCTGTGTAGAAATGCATTACCGGCATCCCAGGAGCTCCCATCTCTCATAATCAAAGCTCTCCATATCATAGATTAGCATTTGGACCTCATTTTATTTGTAGCTTTTCTTGTTCATTGCTGAGCAACTGTCCCAGTTAGGAATACCATTGCTGAGCAACTGTCCCAGTTAGGAATACCATTGCTGAGACCAAACACCCAGCCAAAAGCAAGTTTGGGGAGGAAACGGTTTCTTTAGCTTACAGTCTACAGCATAGTCCATTACGGAAGTCAGGATAGGAACTCAAGCAGAGCTGCCTGGAGGCAGGAGCTGATGCAGAGACCAGAGAGAGGTCCTCCTTAGTGCTTTGCTCTCCATGGCTTGCTCAGCTTGTTTTCTTACGGAATCCAGAATCACCAGTCTGGGGGTAGCCCCACCCACGATGGACTGGGCCCTCCCCCATCAATCACTAATTAATAAAATTCCCTACCATTTTGCTTACAGTTCTATCTTATGGAGGCATTTTCTAACTGAAGCTCCCTCCTCTCTGATGACTCTAGCTTGTGACAAGTGACATAAAACCAATCAGCTTGGCAACTGTATAATAGTTCTGATTCTGAATCTCTCAACACACACACACATTAAATTCCTTAGAATATATCTAAGAATATATCTTATTTCTTCTTTTTTAAGAAATATAATAACAAAGGTTCTTGCCAAGTAATGTCACATTCATCATCAAAGCCATATTTCTTCTCACTTATTACTGGTCAGACTTCAAAGTTCCTTCAGTCCGCGTAGCCACTAACTCCATCAAGGGACCATTGTTCTTGTCTGTCACCAGCTGCCCTGCTCAGAGTCCACCTTCCTTCACCATCTCAGAGGGAGATGTCTTTTATATGTTTCAAGGTGGAATTCCCCCTCCTCCATGATTCACTGCACAGCTGTGCTTTTTTCGTCTTAAAAGAAAATTAAAATCCCCTATGTATTAATTAGAGGGAAAGGCTTAGTTTCCTAAAGACTCCTTGAGGCACTCACAAGCACTTTTCTCTCATTTCTCTTGGCTGATTTAGTTGAGTTTTTTTCCCCTTTAAATATTGAAATCTAGGAATGGTGCCTCCTCTTGCTTTGAGCTCTGCATCCATCAAGTTTTATTGTACGAGACTCAGTTGGAGACGTGTGTTGCCTTCTCTATGGCTCTCATTCCTGTTCACATCTCTCCCCTGTGTTCAGAGTAGAACGTTGTCTGGGGTTCCCTTCTCTGCTGCCAACACTGCCGTTTCCCCCTGTCTAAAGGCCATTCAGATGATGCAAACGTGTGTCTCTTTCCCCAGAAGATGGCCAGAATGCCTGTCCCTGAGGAAATGGCTTGAGTGCTTTGAAGAATTCAAAGAGTCGACACTCTAACAGCACCTTGCATTCGTGATAGAGTTGAACTCTGGGGACCCAGAATATTAGAGAAGATGAAGGTCTTGATGGGGACACAAGGAACACATGTTCTGTGCTCAGGCAGGCGCTAACTGGCTACGGGACTACTGCAGGATAATCTTTCCTTATCTGCAGGATTATTAAAGGAATTCACATTGGGTACCAGACGTGTGCATTTAGACTTTCAGAGGATACAGAAGAAATGCCCAAGGCCGCAATTTCATGCCCTTAAATATAAGAAGAGAAATTCCTCAAAATTAGCCTGCGTTATAAAGATACATGGAAGTTTTATTGAAATGCACTGCATGGAGATACGGGTTTTAAAATGTCAAGCAAGATTATCTTCAGGGTCTTTAATTTCTGATATCTTTGAAGAGTATCTCTAGGCTCCTTTAATTTCTTGAATGGTTAGCTATATCTGTCATTCTTTTTGGGGTACTGTGCTCTCAGGCAGTCTGCTATATAGTTTATGATACCCTCGGGATTCTGGCCTTTCTAGTTTCGCCCATGTAGATAAACACTTCCTTTTACTCAGCAAGAAATATAATTAAAAAACCAAAGAGTTGAGTTCATTGAGAAGGAAGCCTGACCCTCCCGCCCAGGGCCCCAAGCTTGGCTGGGTCAGAACTGCAACCCTGACTGAGCCTGGGGTGGGAAGTAAGTTCCAAGCCTTTCAGGTTCTGCGCTAATTGTTGACGGGTTCCAGGACATACAACACCAAAATACTTCAAGCTAAAAGAATTCGAGAAAACAGCAGAAGCAGGAAGGTTATTCTGACCTACGCTCCACCCTTCTTCCCCAAGCAGACCATAAAACCTAGGAAGGATTTATGTGACCTTCCCTGAAATAGATTGCAGACCCTGCCTCTGTATGAGGGGCTCTTATCTCAGTAGGCACAAGGCAAGGACAGGAATCCAAACAAACGAAATGCCTTGCTAACTGCCCTGTTTATTATCATTGGATCATATACTCCCTTTGTCCAACTGTATTTCTTCAAGATTTTGTTCTCTTTACCATGCTTAGCATAAAAACAAACACGTAGCTATTTCTTTGGTCCTTAACTCCTTTATAACGGTCCTGGTGTCACTTTTAACTCATGTTAAACAAGTGTGTGTTTTTCTCCTGTTAATCTGTCTTTGTTATAGACAAAAGTTGCAGCCATAGACCTAGATATTTTTTCCTTTCCAACACTATGGGTAATAGGCATGTGTTTCAACACTAGGGCTCAGTCCTTGAAGAACAATTTGCTGTTTATCCCTCTGGATATTCATGGCTGGAATCACCCATGGGGTGAGCTTCCTTGTTATAATAACAAGACTCCGGGGCACTCAGTTGACCAAATAAACTTTGCATCTCCAACTAAGGTTTTCACGCCAGTGGTGCTGGGCTAAGCAGGGCCTAGGAGGCCTCTCAGCAGACTTCACGATGAGCCATGCCAGAATAGCAGTATTTTATGGAAATGGCAGAATTTGAATGAGAGAAGACAACAGCTGTTCTGTTCACATCTCAGACCTGTGGAGCCATCAAGAAGGACAATGGACAGAAGAATTTTTTAATGGCCTCTGTCTTAGCTTCATTTCCCGCTGTTGTGATAAAAATGTGTGGATAAAAACAACTTCAGGGAAAAAGATGGTTTGGGCTCACAATCCCAGGTTATGGTCCATTACCAAGGAAGTCAAAGTGAGAGGACCTTGAAACAGCTGGTCTCAGCACACCCACAGCCCAGAGCAGGTAGAAATGCATGTCAGTTATAGAGTTCCAAATTCCTAGGGAATGGAGCCACCCATAGGGGCAGGGTCTTCCCACATCAATTATCATAATCAAGATAATCTCCTGTAGACATATCCACAGTCTAACCAAATCTAGAGAGTCCTTCACTGAGACTATTGTCTGGGATGATTGGGTATTGTGTCTAGCTGACAAAACTAACCATTGTAGTGGAGAATGGTGACCCCTAGGAGTCAAACTCTGAGATCTTACTTTTAACAGCTCAGGATAAGGAAAGGAAGCAGGGGTCCGAGTCTGGAGATAATCGCAGTCTTAAGTCATTTGAACATGGTTTCAGAGTAAGTTGAATGTCACCATATCCTCTGTCCTACTTTACCACTTGACCACACCTAAGACCTAAATCCAGACACTGAATCTCAGCAAGAACCCTAGGAGAGCCTTTTCTTCTCTTAGGGAAATGTATTAGAAAGAAGTACATTACCCTGTGTACCAGCATTCAAAGAAGAGTTCAGTAGAAAGCAGATGGGTTCCAATGAGTGCAGGGTTATTTCCAGACCCTTAGCACCTCATTTGCATGGGACAAGGATACATTGTAACTGTAAAGAATTAGCTCCCATAAGAAAAGCAGTAACCCCTCCCCTGGCAAAAAAGGTTAAAGTTTCCTATATCAATGTGCACACAGGTGCACAAGGGTATGTACATACATGTACACTCATGCATGGGCACACAGACACAGCAAACACACCTGAAGAATGGATCTTTCTTCACAACTGTCAGGAGCTATGGTCTCCCTCCATTACCCAGCACGATGAGCAAAGGGGCTCATCCGAGGACTTGGGGTGTTTTGGTCAAAGGCATGGAAGGGATGAGTCGGTTTTGCTGACTCCCATGGGAAGTGGTGGGCGGAATCCAGCTACAGGCTTTCCTGTGTGCTGTAAATTGACCCAGTGTGGGTAAAACATTTTTCTCTGATGAAGAACGAAGCCTGTCTGCATGCCAAAACTGGGGAAATGTACTGTGTCTCTGCATCTCTGTCTCTGTCTGTCTCTCTGTCTGTCTGCTTGTCTGTCTGTCTGTCTCTGCCTCGCTCTGTCTCTTCTACCTCTTGTTCTTTCAAGCCATTTTCATTTTTGGCAGTCACTCAGGGCTCTGGGGTTCTTTATAGTTTCTCACATGGTTTTGATTAGGGAAGAAAAATTCAACAGACAACAACATTGATGTTCTTTTCTCCTGTCCCTTTTGGGGAAAAAATGTGCTTAATTGCTAAACTTTATGTTCATATTAAAAGTGACAGACAGCATAGGTAATCTAAAAACACCTGTTTTAACCTACTTACTATTTTTTAAAGCTGCCTTAGATCTTTAAATGTACTAAAAAGAAACAATCAAAAACCCTTCACCGAATGCCACTTGTCTTCCAGAAAGACCCAGCCGAGCTGATGATCAGCTATCTGGCTTTTGGTTCAGCATCTAAGTAGCTCTGTGATTTTCCTTTTTTTTTTTTTATTGTTAAAAGAGAAATTTACAATTACTCCCCTTGTCCCAGGCCCTCCCACTCCCCCACTACCCCTGCTCCCTCCCCCTGCTTCCTAAAGAGGGGGCAGGGTACCCTGCCCTGTGGGAAGCCC
>JAQHUG010000104.1:1849327-1878856 GCA_028555095.1 Dicrostonyx torquatus | reverse complement strand
GCCACACTGATTTCCAAAGTGGTTGCACAAGTTTGCATTCCCACCAGCAATGGAGGAGTGTTCCCCTTACTCCACATCCTCTCCAGCATAGGTTATCGTTAAGTTTCTGGCATTAACTCTTTCATCTGTAACCACGGCTAAGTTAGATTAGGTCATCTTCTGGGAACCTGCCTGGTGCATGTGACTATCTTCCAAGTCAACCACCATGTTGGGGAGTTAAACCTCTCCCAGCTGGACTTGGTGACAGCTTATACCTCATCATTGATGAGGGAACATGGTCACAAGATCCTCAGCGGGGTGTACTACTACCTATGAAATAAGACAGGGCCCAAAATTAAAGTACACTCCAATTTAATTTCATTGTGTTTTTAATAGGTCATGTGCAGCAGGGTCATGGATTTCATAGCTGTTCTCAGTGTATGGCTTTCAGTGTGTATGTACCCAATCAATGAAGGCTGAAGGAGGCACTGTTTTGACCATAAATGGCATGGAACCAGAGTGCAGACTACGTAAAACGTCCTACTTAACAGCCGTGTGATTTAGAATTTGTCTCAAGCTTGTTTCTCTAACTACAAAGCGGGGTTAACCTCAAATCTGACATGGAAACCCCAACAACGTAACAAGCATGGAAATAATTTTCAGACGGCAAGGTAGTTGGCATATGTTCTGCTTGTTCAGGGAGCGTCTCGATAGCGTGCTAGCCGCTGCCCTCGACTGAGCATGCGCTGGACGATTTTGGCCCTGTCACTCATTTGTCCCTGAATTATAGCTGCCTCTGGAAACATACCCAGTCATGGATGTGAATGAACAGGAAGAGTAGACTCACTCATATAATTTTTAAAAGCTTTCCAACAAATCCTTCTCACCAGACCGGCGGGGGCGGGGGGAAGTATTCTCTCTCAACTCTCCAAGAGGGGCCTAGAAGTTTTTCTAGGGTAAATATGTTCCACTCAAGGCAGAGGCCTAGAGCAGCCTGCCTCTATTATGACCTCAGAAATTTTATTGGCAAGTTTTTAAAACTTTTATTTGGAAGTATTTTCAAACTTCAGTAACTTTAAAAAATAAAATTAGTAAAAACACCTACAAACCTTTGTCTGTATTCATTTCACATTTATTCATCTGCTTTATGACTTGTGATCTGCCCTCCTGCCTGCCTGTGTAATTCACCTACCACCTATCTATCTATCTATTTATCTATCTATCTATCCATTATCTACCTATCTATTTGAAGCTAGTTAAATTTTTTCACCTCTAAATATTTCATTGCTCATTACTAAAGCATAACATAGCGAGAGTACAGTTATCAAGTTCTCAGGATACTTTTTCAGGACTCATGGGTCAGGATTCTGTTTCCATCTGATTCCTCACTAACACTTGTGAGTACAACATGCAGCTTCTTCATGCCTTAGTCTGTATAACAAGGAAGGTGGCCTCAATGGCCCATAAGGGCCTCAGGTTTATGCATCTGCTACCCGTGACATGATACATTCTGCCCTAGTGCTCCTGTCCCTAGGCTCCAGGCAACTTGGAGCAATACTTGTTGTGTCTAGAGGTTTGGAGAGGGAGGCGAGGAGAGCCACACAACCTCACCCTTGGCCTCACATTGCATAACCGATCCTTCTTTGAAGACATTTACTGGCATAGTCGGCTCATCTTGCTAACCTTTAACTGCGACTGAGACATTCCACCCAGGGTTCCCTGGACCGCTATCATCAAAACACCCTGGTCCCAAAATACAAGATACTGCCCTTTCTATCAGTGTTTATGCATGCAGTGTGCTGAAGGGGAAAACGAGCTGTCATAAGCAGAAAAAGGAGTCGTTATGTGCTGTTTTC
The DNA here is from genome assembly GCA_028555095.1 of Dicrostonyx torquatus. Taxonomy (NCBI): domain Eukaryota; kingdom Metazoa; phylum Chordata; class Mammalia; order Rodentia; family Cricetidae; genus Dicrostonyx; species Dicrostonyx torquatus. The sequence continues at coordinate 1,877,021 of JAQHUG010000104.1, read as the reverse complement.
CACCTCAACTTAGGGATCATGATTTTTATTTCACCGATTATTGAAAACGAGCCCATTTGCTAGTAAGAATATCCCAAAGTTACAATGGAAAACTGAATGTTTACAGGCTCACGTAAAATTTATATTGCATACTATGAAACTGCGTTATTATTGTAACGTGGAGGGGAAGTGTTTTTGCCAGAAGGATGCAGCTCACAATTGCTCCACTCTCGGGTGACCTGGAGGAACCCACACAGGCTTTTCTACCAGCTTGCCTGCCTGTCAGACTTCTCCGAAGGAACTTGCAGAGTGTTACTGCTCCTGACACAGAGGAGCTGCAGGCCAACAACCTGCTGGCTAGGTGATTTATGAGAACAACTGTCAGGCTGAAAGAAAGAAAGAATAAAAACTTTCAAGGAGCGAAGCGAGGAACAACCCCCCAATTGCAATGTAAACATCTTTTGAAGTCCGTGACATTTTTACAGTTGGGGGTGAGCTTTACTCACTGTTGTCTCTTCCTTGCCCCCAAATGACTGTCATTACGATTATTCATCCCTCACGAGCCTGAGTGTCACCAGCAGAGGGAGGGGTGTCTGTGCTATTTTTAAACACAGAGCCTCAGGGAGCAGAGGACACATACCACATCCATGCTATTGAAGGCTGGCCGCACCCTGTCTCACTGACAGCCCCAGGGCAGCAGCCCACATGGGGACGGGGAGGGGGTGAGGGGGGGAGGACACACGACGACACTCTACTGCGGCTTGTTCCAAGGGGAGTTAAGTGGTGGTGAAGGCTTGAAGGTGATGAGAAGAAAGAGCGTCCCAGACCTGAGCTCGAGCCGTGTGGTTACTGCTCACTGCGGTTTCAGTGACTGTCAGAATTTAGTCAGGCAAGAAGGTCCAGGCCGTCTAGCACAGAGGACCCACAGGATGAGGTGAATGCTGCAAAACCAGAGGGCAGAGTTTGAAGAGTTTTAGAACACCTAGATTCTGAAGAACTGTGTGCAGCAAGGGGTGGATTTATCTTTGCCAGATCAGGTTCCAGGAACACCGCTAGGTTCTTGAAGTGTGAAGCCAGCACACTGTTAAAGCCTACCCACCCAGTATCAGTCCAAGGGGCTCTGTTGTTTGCTAAATGTTAAGTGCCCCTCCCATAATTGTCACCTCTGATGAAGGACAAGAAGGAACCAAACTTACAGTTGTACCTCTAGAATACGCCAGGAAAAATCAAGTCAGGTGCCAGGAACTCCACACCCAGAAATCCCACATCTCTGCCTTAGAGAAAATGATCTGTCCTGTTAGGCTGAGCGAATGGCCCTCAGATTGGGCCATAGATTTTGGCGCTTTATCTGCATTTTTGCTAACTAGCCTAGACATACCACCATAAAGACCTAACCTAGTCTGATAGCTGAGCCCCTTCCCCAGTGCCAGATGCTGTCCCCAGTGCCAGCAGCTGTGGTGCTAAAGATAATAGACACGAAAGTGACTTTAAAGATATAAAACACAAAAACCGAGAAGTATGCAGATGCACATTTCTGAGTCTCTACCAAAAGAAGATAATCCCAAAAGCCCTCTTTCCTTGTAACGGTCCAAGTCAACAAATGTGGCAGGCATTCTGGGGACTGAGCATGCCTGCATTTCATCAATTTGTCAGGAAGCTGAACAATGTACCCATTAAAAACTCATAAAATTGGAAACCATAATTCTTATTTTTATTTATAACTGAATTCAGTGAGTTGGCATCAACCTTTAGAGAGAGTTTTTTTTTTTCCTCAAAACAGAGCATGACTCTGAGTCAAAGCCAAATTGATTCCAGCTTTCTCAGCCTATTAACCTCTTTTTATTTTCTGTAGCGTCTATGGCCACTGCCACCGATGCCACATTATCGAGCCATTGGTTCCATAGGTACCATTGTTTTCCCGGAGATCGTGTAAAGAAGGACAGAGCCAGCCTTAGCAGTCCAATGTCATTACAGAGTAAGAAAGTCCAAGGCCACATTTTATCAGTAAAAACAAGCACACAGTGAAAGCAGAGTGCATTTTTATCAGTGAGGAATGGGAACCGGGATGGAGATACTAAAGAACGTTCATTTATTAAAACAATTATGTGGGTAGTGGCTTCTCCTTTTTTAATAAATTTCTTTATTTATTTTTATATACTTATTTTACAGCCTGGTCAGTTTTCTTTACTCCTTTCCTCCCAGTCCTCAGTCCCTCCTGCCACTTCTACCCCTCTGGCAGTGGCTTCTCGTAAGTCACATCTTGGAAATTTTATTCGATTCTTCTTAGGTGCCCAAGCAAAAGGCACACACACACACACAGTAGCCTTTGCAGTCTCAAAATCTGAACATAGTTCTACGTCTAGTCGTAACTGTGTGTATATCTTGAAAATTTACTTTAGTACTCTGGAATTTATACATAGTGGGGAATCAGTTTTCCAATATTACTTGGTTTTAGTGTTGTCCTAAAGATTCAAAGCTTTGCCTAGAAATGCCTACTGTGGTTTTTGACATATCACGTCATATCACGTCAAAGGCATCCATCCTATGTGGAGTTGTCCACTTGATTCCACTAATTAATGTGATACTTGCATGGATTGTTTCTCGAGAGTCAAACCATCCTGCATCCTGGGAATACAGCTCACTTGCTCCCGGATGCAGGCTCCCACCTCTTAGATGGTGTTGAGCTTGCTTTACCAGCGCTTTCACGAGGCCTTTTCCAGCAATATATAAATGGAACGTTGGTCTTCAGCTTCCTTTGGTGGTGGTAGGTAGACTGTTTTGCTGGCTCCGATATCAGATAACACTCAGAGAATGAGTTATGACAGCTTCCCTCTTGTTAAGTTTCTTTTGGAAGATTCAGAGACTGAAAAAAAAAAATCTTGGAAACCCTGAAACTCACACATTAATTCATTTGTCCCAAAGCTTCTCTGTGCTGGGAGGTTTGTGACTACTGATTCAGTACCGTTTCTAGTTACAAGACTAGCTGGATCCTGTCTCCATATGATTCAACTGTGCTGGGTATTTCTAGGAACTTCAGAAAGCTCTGTTACTGGTTGACTCACAAATGTGGATGGCACCACCATATGACATGTGTTCTCATTATAAAACCAGTAGTAATGTTGCAATTTGACTTCTGATTTTAACTTTAATTATCTGAGTCTCCTCTGTGTTCTCTTAGTCAGCTTGTGAATTTTGCTCACTGGTTCAAAGAACTGTCTATTACTTTGACTTTTTTTATTATTATTATTACTTTTCTAACTTTGTTGGTTTGTTGGAGACAAGGTCCTACACTATAGCTCAGGCTGGCCTGGAGCTCAGTCTGTAGCCTAAGCTGGCCTTGAATTCATGGTAATCCTCCTGCCTCAGCTCTCCTGAGTGCTGAGATTAAAGTCAAACGTGTGCCATCACATCCCACCACATGCTGCTTATCTCTGCTCAGACAGTCATTAGCTCACCCTTTTGCAAACGATGGGTTTAGTTGGTTTTCTTTCCCTACACATGTAAAGAGTGAAGTAACAGTACTGGTTTGGGTAATTGTTGTTGTTTTTGTTTGTTTGTCTTATCAAGACAGGTTTTCTCTGTGTAACTGCCCTGGCTGTCCTGGAACTCACTATGTAGACCAGGCTGGCCTCAAATTCACAGAGATCTGACTGCCTCTGCCTCCCCAGAGCTCGGATTAAAGGTGTGTGGTGTGTGCCACCACTCCCTGGTGGTTTGGTTTTGTTGTTGCTGTTGTTATTGTTTTGAGACAGGGTTTCTCTGTGGCTTTGGAGCCTGTCCTGGAACTAGCTCTTGTAGACCAGGTTGGTCTCAAACTCACAGAGATCCGCCTGCCTCTGCCTCCTGAGTACTGGGATTAAAGGTGTGCACCACCATTGTCTGGTGGTTTGGGCAATTTTTAATAGAAGATTTTATAGCTTGGAATTTGCTTTTAGAACTGATTTTTTTTTCATTCTATATCTTTTTGGTATGTTGTGTTGTATATTTGTTTTACCCATTTCCAAGTAACTATTTCTTTTGTGTCTTTTTTGATCAACTAGTTAAAAGTTTCATGTTTAGTTTCTGTATATTTGAATTTGTTTCTTATCATTCTTCTGCCATTTATTAGTTGACTATCCCACTATAGTCAATACATAATTATAGTTGTGTAATTATAATATTTTGAAACTTATTGAGGATTATTTGTGACCATTCTGATTAATGTTCCATGTGTGAGAAAATTATGCATTACGTTATTATTTGGTGGAGTGGTCTATATGTCTGCCAGATCCGATTGTTCTATAATCTCCATCAAGCCTACTGTTACTCATCCTTAGTCCACTTACTTGTCCCACCCATTAATTGGGAGGTACCGAGATCTCTATATTGGGCTTTCTGTCTGTTTCTTTCAACTCTATCGGTATTTGCTTTATGCATAGCAGGTATAGTCCCTTTATGAATCAACCGTTTTAACAGTATACAATACTCTTATTTCTTAGAGCCTCTTCTTCTTCCAAGCCAATTTTGTCTAATATTCCTACATAACTACTAAATAATCATTCTCTTAACTAATATAGAGATATAACATTTTTGCAGACTTTCAACTTAGTTTTATATTTAGGTCTGAAGTGAGTCTCCTGTCAATAGCTCATGGCTCTCACTTGAAAAGAAAATGATCTCTGTTGGTACATACCTTTAAAACACCCACATTAGTGCAATCACTTCTAAGGACAAGTGTGCTATTTTTATTTTGTTGTTTCTTTTTGTATGTCTTACATATACATTTTTGGGGGTTTCCAACTTCCGCCACTACTTCCTTTTTTGTAATTGTTGAGTTTTGGTAGTAACATTGGTCTTATCTAATGTTATGTGTACTCTAGAAATGCTTTTTTTTATTGAAACCATGGCAATTTTGTACACTCCTCTAAAGTTACAGCAACCTAATTTGAATTGATATGAAATTAACTTCTAGTACACACAAGCTGTTTGCAGAAAGTGCTATCCTCTTACCCTGTTACTAATTTTACATTAGCATTTACATATTATATAAATGTTATATATTACTAACAGATTTGTAATTGCTTCTTATACATGTGTCATGTAAATCTTGTAAATACTAAAGAATAAGGTCAAAACCTCATTTCAAAATACTGACCATTATGTTGCTCAGTTATCAACCTCCAAGGAAGATTCTCACATCTCCATTCAGTGAAAGGACTTCCTTTAGAGTCTATGGTTACTTTGTTATAGAGTCTTACCATTAGTCCAGGCTGGCCTTGAACCCACTGTGTATCTGAGGATGTGTTAGAAGTGGCAGCAATCCTCCTGCCTCAGCCTTCAGAGTGTTGAGATTACAGGCATATGCTACTGTGCCTGATACAGATAGTTCCCTTACGGATTCCTGTGAGCCTAGCCTGGAGCTGCATGTTTAGCCGGTTCTAATTACAGTCTCATTTTTGAGCAGCTTCGCCAAGCACAGAATTATCGGTTGACATCTTTTTTAGAATTCTGGGTAGATCGAACCCCACAGTTTCTGGTGATTTAGTTTCTGCTGAGAAGCTGGCACGCCATCTGACTGAGGGGGCCTAAGTCTGACAAATTTTTCTTCATTACCACATCTAAGAGTTTCCTCTCGGCTTTGGCTTTCGCTGATTGATTGAAGTATGTCTTCATGTAGGTCTCTTCAAATCCTACCAGGCTTAGACTCAGCCAAGACTGCTTGACTCATGCCTTTCATGAAACTGGAGGACATTTTTAAAATTAAGCTCCTTGCTGTTTTCTCTCTCTGCCTCCATTTGGGATTTCCATAGTGTTTATGTTGGTCTTCTTGATGAGGTCTCCAAGTCCTTTAAGCTCTACCCAGTTGTGTTACGCTTTTTCCTTTCTACTACGCAGACTCAGTAATTTCAAATATTTTATAGTCAATGTCTCTGAGTCTTTCTTTGGCCATTTCCAGTCTGTTTCTGAATCCCAGCACCTGCCATTATTTAGTGATTGTAGCCCTGAGCTCCAGAGTTACTGTTGAGTTTTCTGTCACAATTCTGTCACCATTGTTGGCACTTTTTCTCGATTTCCTCTAGCTCTTTGTCCACATTTCTCTTAGCACTCCGGGCACATTTAAAAGATTTATTTTAAAGTCTGGTGTCTGGGATCTCTTGGGGACAGTCATTGTTGATTCTTTTTGTCCACTTTAGTGAGTCATAGTTTCCTGTATGAGGACATTTTATTCTCATTGTATCTCATGATTTTTTTCTTGTTAAACATTGATCACTTGATTATTAAAATGTTATGATTCTGAAAGTCACATTTTCCACTTGCCTCAGTGTTTGCTGTTTTGGGTTTGGTTTGATTGTTGAAGACGAGAGCAGTTCTTTTGTTTAGAGATTTTGTTTTCATCCTGTCTTTACAAAGTGTTCCTTATCATGTGTGCCCACATCTCTGTATCTCTAGTTATGTAAAGGTAATTCAAGAATCAAAATTCTTGAATAGAGAATCAGGGAGATGGTTCAGTGGATAAAGTGCTTACTGAGAAAAACATGAGAACCCGAATACAGATCTCCTCTATCCACTTCATGCATAAAAACAAGTGAGTGCAGCTACAAACACAGGCATGATCATGCACACACACATGTACAAACCATACACACACATGAACAAACACACACACGTACAAACATACACACGCATGCACACGCATACATACACATACACACATGAACAAACATATACACACACATACACACACACAAATGGAGGGTCACCTCTTTGATTCTATACTGTTGGTTGCCCTGTTTTGGTTAATCTAACCTAGAGACTAGACCTACTGGAAATCTAAGGCTTCCCTAACTGCTAACATTTGTGTTTATTAGGGAGACAGGTAGCTTCTAGATCACCCTCCAAACAGCTGCTGTTTGCTGTCCTAATTTCTCAAGAAGATTCATTCCAGCTTCTCCTCTTGCCTTTAGGTGGTTTATTTAATGTCTCCGGGGAGAATCTCACGTCTAGAACTTGTGGATTTATTGTTCCCCAGTAAGTTCTGCGATAAGTACCCTCCCGTCCTCTGAGTTACATAGTACAGTCCCCGCTCCCCGGCTCACCCCTGGTATTCCCAGGTAGAAGATAACAGTTATACACAAGAATTTCCAGGTAAAGTCTGCTTTCTTCCTCTGGTTCAGAGAGCTGGGAACCAGGTTGCTGCCAATCAAGAACAACACAGGACAGGAAGACAAAAGTAGACCAAAGACTACAGAGCCGACCTGCTGCTGTGACGATGATTGGCTGTCAGTCAGGCGTTTCTTTCTTGTTATGTGTGGGGCTGGGCTTTTTTCTGTTTGTTTTTGAGAGAGGGTCTCAGCACATGATTATCCTTTAAAGACTAAACTCAACCAGTTCTTGTTCAACCTCCACACAGCAGAGGCTGTGAGCACAAGACTCTTTTATAGTAGCATGAAAGAATTAGTTTGGGACTTATGGGTTTGCCATTGCCCTAATGCCTATGAGCCAGGATTTTACCCTCTGCTCTACAGACCTATTATCACCTTTGACCGTCTTAGGGTCTGTCCTACAAAGTGAGCTGATAGGCTTCAGTCGGCTTCCTACACTGGCAGGAGAAGCCACCTGGAGGGAAACACCATTCAATTCCTGTGAGGAGCCACACTCACTATTCGCCATTACAAGATGGCGCTGACATCCTGTGTTCCCAAGTGGTAAACAAGCTTGCTGCGCAGACGCGAAGGGATTTTCCATTCCTTGTGCTCTGCCTCTCCTGTGGCGTCATCTCATGCAATGGGTTGCAGCCAACCAGGGGCTGACACATCCTAGGCGAGGAGAAGCCTCTATTTAAGGGAAGGGTTTCCCTGCCTCTGGGTCTCCGCTCTGGAAGCTTATGCTCTCCCTCTCAAGAAGCATTAAAGCATACTGCAGAAGGATCCTTGTATGCCGCGTCGTTCTTGCTGGCGAGACGGTTGCGCGGGACAAATTCCCTTCCTAAAGAATGCACAAGTTGATCATGTTTTCTAGCAAAAGTCACGGCTTCCTTCCAGTGACCATCTTGGAGAGTGAATGTCTTTGAAACTGAGACATGACAAATTTCCTTCCCACCCAGGGGTAGTCAAGCATTCATCCCTCATCATCACCTTTTTCTGCTGCCCCTCACCCTACTTCAGCATCCCTTGACCATCTTCCTCACTCCTAGAAACCACCTTTGTACTAAGACCTCTCATTTAATCCAGTTTGAAAGTGCTATTTCCTGCTGACAGGCATACTGCATTGTTGGCCTTTTTTATTTTCCTTCCAGACAAATGCATTTGGATCTATGAAACTGTGCTCAGATACTATCAGATTCAAGGGTCAAGAGACAGGAATTCACTCTCCTGAATGAACTGCAAGTAGTCATCAGGGACTAACAACAATGCCATTACTGTCATCACAAATCACCCTGAGGGTCAGAAAATGACACTCATGAAACATACCACCTTAGTCTGGTCTTGTCATTAGACACAGGAACAAATTTACTACTCAGTTTCCACAAGCAAAGAGTGCATATCACTTCTCCCCTCTCACAAGGACAGTGAAGGACAGCAATCCTTTGTCACAGTGTCCTGCCCCAACAGCACGATCATCTTGCCTTCCTCAAGCCGAGAAGACCAGTACTCAGAAAGAAATAAAATCAGTGAAGCCAGTGTCTTGTGTGTAGAAGAGAGCTGCCTATGATCAAGCATGTTAAATGTTCCCTCTGAATTCCACCCTCTTCTGACAAACCCCTCTGTACTAGATTTGGTGAAGGTCGCCTTCAACCACAAAACAAGGATGACAACTATTTATCCTATAGGTAGCCACTCTCATCTTCCATGGCACACTCATTACCCAGAGCCACCTCAGTCTGGGATCTTCTCAACACAGCTCCCAAGTGGCACACACACACACACACACACACACACACACACACACACACACACACAGAGTTTCATGGTGTAATGAGGCAGTAAACCTATTTTCCAAACTTGCCCTTCAAGATACAGTAATTCAAATCAAAAGCCTAGAATTCCAAAATGTGAGCCTAAACCTCCTATTTCCCTTGCACTGTCTTTACCCCTTTGCACCTTTCTTAGCACATATGGAATAATGCGAATATGTTAGACATTTGTAATTCTGTGATTTAAAGTTTTCTTTACACATGGGCATATGCAGCATTTAAACTTAGAACTGAATGTAGTTGGAGCCAAATATGTTTGAAGTTGGCAGCTGGACCAGATAAAATTTGTAAATTAGTATGATATATTTTTATGTATTTATTTATACAACTTAAAGGATAGAGTATGTCCACTAGATAAAAGTAAAAAATATGGTCCTTATAGAGCAAAAGCTGCATGAAGCTCACTAGCCTTCACCTGGTCCCTTCAAATCTTTGGCCTTGGTGGCATTGGTCCTCTTACAGTAGAGGAGCTAACGCTGTCACACAGGAGATCAACTATTTACTTAACTGTAGCTCAGCTCTCACTTCTGGATGAGGCTCCGAAGCAGGTCACAAATTGCTGCTCTATGGTCCTTCTCCAGTCTCAATGTCTTCTGTCCTCAGGGAAGTCAACTGCACCATCGCTGCTGGCTCAGTGGAGCTCTCGGCTTGTTAGCAGTCATTTACTGAATCTTCATTAGAATTTCAAATTCTGTTTCCTAAACAGAAGAGTAGAGCAACAACCAAATCCCAGCACTTTAAAAATAGAATCCAATCTTAAGCTGTAAACAGATTCTGCACACAACCCACTTTGACTTTTCCGCGCCGGCGAGCACCCACCAAGTCAGGGCTCACGTTTAGTTCACAGCATTTGGGGTCAGGTTGGAGGCCAAGAGAGGTCACTGTCTGCTCTGCCAGCGTGTGCAGGCCCTGGAGGGTAGACGACATGGACACACACTGCTGTACTTGTTACTGCCCAATCACTCATTTTAAACTGGGTTCTGTGAGCAACCTTTTCCAAGCTAGTCCTTATTGTACACTTGGTCATGTGGTGCGGAATGCCTTTTCGTTTTTCCTTCTGTAAAGCTGACATGATTTATTTCATTTCCAACGTGAGGAAAGTAAGACTCAGAAAGTATGGACAGTTCAAGGTCAATTTACTAGTAAGCTCTTGTTTCCAAGAAGCCAGAAGTTAATGATGGCAGAGATATGTTTTTAAGCAGATGCACCGCAAGTGTTAAAAATGTTGTAACAAGGCTAAGGTACAAATAATTCAAACAGTAAGCTGTCCATTCCTGGATAATTCAAGCTATCCCAAAAATGTGGTGGTAGACAGCCCCAGAGACAGTTTCTGTTCTGAGCAATTTCTTTCTTACCAAGATCTTAAAAAAATAAAATAAAACCCACTGGAAAATATTTTCAAAATCTTTTTGAAAGCAGCAAAAACAAATTTAAACTCAGTTTAAAAAAAAAATGATTGTAGATTCTGATCTCAGCACAGGATTTATCTTTATAAATAACCCAGGGTGGTATGTGGATGTGTGGCCAAAAGTGATAAGATTTAAAAATACCAACTAGAAAGACAGTCACAATAGTGGAGTCTGGGAGTGAAAATTATTTTTTAGATTGGGCATATTTAAAATGGCTTCTTTTATATGATTGCGTTAGCATGTTTTGAATGTAGAAACAGAGGGTAAGTAAGCTCCAGCGATACTTTCGCTAGGGAGAATTTTGAATTCTGCGTAGTTACCAGTTGAAGAAACAAACTATGAAATCCAATTACTTCTGTTAAGAAAATAAAATTGTTAAAAATAATCAAAGAAATGTGCATTTCTTCAGGTGAGATTCATTCATTGTCCTTCCGAGGCAAAGTCTAATCACACAGGCTAGTACCCAAATCGTCATGTAGCTGAGGCTGGCACCAAACTCCTGATCTTCTGCCTCTACCTCCTGGTTGCTAGGATGGCAGGCATGCACCACCATGAGCAGCCTGGGTTATGAAGCTTCTGATCAACCCCCCTGACTGAAGGGGAGGCCTGAGACAGAACAGACAAGAATCCATCTCTGGTGAGGTCGTGCAAGGAGATAAGATGGCCAAAGGCATGGAGGGTGGGGAGTGCTGAGATGTCAGATGGGAAATGAACAAAGGAGCTGAGGCTACTGTCTGAGTGCAATGGACGTCATTATGCCAAGGTCCACAGCTCTGCCTCCGTAGTCTTCAGAATCCTCTTAAAAACCCTGTGCGAGAGGTACCAGTGTGGATTAGCGCATCCTTTCGGGTGGATTTGAATAGAAGGAAACAAAGAAAAACCTTCTGAAATTGTATAAAATAGTCTAGGTACCGTGTTTCCTCCTACTTCTTCTTTGCCTAGTGGGTGTTGTTGTGGGATAGTTGTAGACTGTGAAAATGGACTGCTATGATTGGTGTTCTAAAAAACTGAATGGCCAATAGCTAGAAAGAGTTTAGGTGGGACTTCCGGGGACAGAAAGGCGCCTGGGAAGAAGAAGGGCAGAATCGTCAGCCAGATGTAGAGGAAGCAGAATGGGCAGTATGGAGAGATGAGGTAACGAACTACTTGACAGAATGTAAATTAAAATAAATGGGTTTAATTTAAATAGCTAGTTAGGAACAAGCCTAATAATAGGCCGAGCGTTCATAATTAATAAGTCTCCGTGTCATTATTTGCGGGCTGGCAGTGTCGTGGAGAAAGTACTACTACAGGGTGTTTCTGCGGGTATCAAGGGTAGAAGACGATGTACTGGAGCTAGCGTTGCCTATGCTGAGAAGGTTGCCAATGTATTTCCTCCTTCCTGTGACTAAGGAAGGCCTTCACTGCCCATGAGAACTGAGAAAGGAGACCAATTAAGGAGGTCATAGGAACTCTACAAACTGCCTCAGAAGGCTGTCTCACATGATCCTTCTCAGCAAAGCAGCCACCTCTGGAGAAAACCTAGTGGGATTTAAGGGGAACATACATAGAAGAATGCCAACTTCACTTCCAGAACATGAGGCCTCCAAGGAAATCTCTCCAATGTTTTTTTAAAAAAATGGCCCAGAATCCATGGAGCAAAGGGCTGCCATTTTTAAAGACTTGGCACATCGTGTTTAATTGAGGGTGAGGTTATTGTGACTACACAGGGCAAATCTGTGATGTCAAGGCTAACATCTAAAGAGGAGAGAGGAAATCCCAACTGAGAGATTCTCCCACAGCCTCCCAAGAGTAGAGTGTACCACTGCCTCGCATCTGCAGGACCTTTGCCCTGGCAGCCTTGAGAAAGAAGTGCGGGTCTTGTTTCGTTGTTTCTGCTGACTGGTCACCCTGTTTCTGGCCTCGGCAGAAAGAGGATTGCCGTAACAATGCAGCACTGGATTACAGTGGCTCACTGGGTCCCTCCATCTGGGGAAGCTGCTTTCAAAGTCCCAGTTCATGGAATGGGGGAAGCTTTACTGAGAGAGACGCAAAGCTGGCTCCAAGATGATGTCATCTCTACCCCTGATGAGGGTTCTTGTCTGTTCTGTCTCAGGCCTCCCGTTCAGTCAGGGCTTGATCAGGAGCTTCATTCATGCTCATGCCTGAGGTCCTAGCAACCAGGAGGTAGAGACAGGATCAGGAGTTAAGTGCCAGCCTCAGCTCCATGGTGAGTTGGAGACTAGCCTGATAGGTGAGACTTTGCCTCAAAATAACAATGGATGAATGAATGACTCTCCCCTAGAAGACTGTGAGCTATGCTCCGGATCAACTCCCCCCCCCTTCCTTCTTTCTCACTTTCATTTCTTCTTCTTCCTCCTGCCTAACTTATTTATTGACTACCTAGGCTGTACACCTGCAGTAATATTCTACTATCTGGGTTTAGGTCAGGCTCTTGAATTTAAGGTCATGGCAGACAAGCGATAACTTGTTAATACCTAGAAAGAGGAAAGTTTTGAGTACACATTGAATAAGTGGTCATGAAATAATTATAAAGTTGAGTTATTTGGACTCCTGTAATTTAGACTTACAGTGGTCTATGGGAAAATAGAACACCTCTGAGAAGAGGTGACATAGGACAGACAGGGACAATGAGAGATGGGAGGCAAGTGCGATAGGTCCTCTATAGTAGCTTTGGGACGGTGACATTGGGAACCGCTGGCCAGTAGCATCAGGCATGGATTTCCCCAGGGATTGCTGAGCCTGTGGTGGAGACAGGAGCAGGCATGTGGCCTTCCCAAGAAGGAGAACATCATGGTGATGAATCACTGTGTCGAGAAGGATTTTCTCGATTCAGGCTCCACCGGATTCCCTTCCCCGAGGGCGGGACTGTGATGCCACGGTGGCACTTGCGTTGTATTTATGTTTTGTAATATCCAAAAGGTTATGTAAATCCAAGTGGCCCCTGGAAGCACCGAGTAACATTTGGACATCTCGGGAAACTGCTGCTTTTGTGGAAGGATCTAGCTCTGTCTAACGAGGACTGGTGTTTTTGCCTGCGGAAGTCTAGCTTTAGCCTTTGTCTTTTAATACGTGTTCTCAGTTCAAAATGAAAGCCATTGTGCTCCCTTGGGTATGTGACTGAAGTCAGCTGTGTCTATCCAAGTCTGTTAGTATTAGATTATGAGTGCACAGCTGCAATGTTCTGATGAGCATTTTCAAATTCTTATCATTTAAATCTTTCTTTCCGTCCCCGCTTTTTGCTAGTTGGAGCTTAATGCCTCTCAGGCTTCCTAGGCTGGCAAGTTCATGTTCATCTCTGTGGCTGACCCCCACGATATTTACTTTTGACATTCATAAAAATACCCTGCATGCCAAAACTGTCCGCTGCAGGAAGATGATAAAACATGAAAATATTTAATCAGCCAGTGGGAATTCCCTTGCACGCTAAATCAAAGGCTCTCTCAGAGGGTCCACAGTGACCTTGGAAGACCAACAGAGTCACCCCTGCTAAGCAACAGCAGGTGGGAAGGCTGCAAAGCCCTGCTCTGGTCAGGGCCCCTTTGTGTCTGAAAATAAAAATAATAAAATAACCCAACCCTTCTTTGTGGAGGTAAAGGGGCCAGGGTTTCAGACACCACAAAGCTTTTCAGATGGAGTTTGGATGGCTTGCCGTATTTTCCCCAGGTCCGTCCTACTCAAGACTCCTATTCTGTTCTTCTGAGTATGCACCCTCTTTCTCTGATGGGAGGACCACAGGGGAGTTCTAAGAGGAAGGGCTCGAAATGATAGAGGAAGTGAGGTGTTGGGAAAAGCATCCTGGAGAAGGAGTTCTCTGCCAGTACCTGGGACAAATTACACAGAAGCTCCGGAAGCTCACGGGTGTTTGCTTTCAGCCCCAGTGGGTTCCCCCTTCGAGGAGAACTTGCACAGAGCACTGGCAATTACTCACCAGTCCCCTTATGGCCATGTCCGTCAGATCCATCCTTACCAGTTTGGGGCTTCAGATATTAGATATATGATTGAGTCACAAACGGATATATTCACAAACTGTCTTGCTCATAATAGGGAGGTTTAAACACAATCGGACCAAAAGGAGATATTCATTCAATAGAAACATAATTTGGGACTCAACACTATCCCAGAGTCTAGTTTCTTGACATTCCTCACTGAGAGCTGGCTCCACACATCCCTGCTCCCACTACACAACCACTGGAACACAGCTCTGAGTTAGCCTATGTAAGAGGAGAATTTGCATGGTATGATTCACGAACACAACCCTATATTTGCAAAATCCACAGGGTGAGCATGGGATGGAATACCTTTCTCTCCTTGGAGTTATTTTCTGCAAGAATAGAAGCAAGAAAGTATGCTCATGTTTCTACCGTCTGCCAAAACAGTGATGGTGTTGCTGTTGCTTTTTTTTTTTTAAATATATCTCGTCTTTGAATTTTGACATAACCGCTTCCCTTCCCAGGACTCAGGAAACTGGAGAGTATTGTATTGAGATACATATGAGTGACAGGCAGCATGATAACTTGGAGCCACTTAGTCTCTCCCTGTAGATGCTTTGCTGTTGGGCCAAGCTTGCCCTGAGGTGATCTTTCCCAGACTCAGGACATTCTGCAAACAGTTTCCAGAAACAGCCAAGTCCCAGGAGTGGATGTCACTAGCCCAGCCACCTTTATCACACATTCTTGTTTTGTTCTAGAACTTTTTTGTCAAAGCCACACAGAGTGAGTTAAAATTGCACCATTGCCAACTCAGTAGAGCAATCCTACAATCTGAGCACTCAAGACGTGAGGCAAGGGGATTGCAGTTTCAGTGAGCATAACCTGGACTATGTGGAAAGTCTGGGGCCACTGTCAAATCATTTTACCATTCGATTTAGCCACCTGTCATGATAGAAGCCTAAGCTGTCGTCCTTGCCTCAATCGTGTGTCACTGTGATAGATAACATTGACTCAAAGTTCTATTGTTAAATTCAAATAACAACAACTTGACTGGAAAAACATGAAGAGTTTTAACATTCAGCTATAAAATAAAATCTACAACCACAATATCGAAGATGGTCCTGTTGACATCTTGTGTGTTTGTCCACAACTTCTCCACATACAGGCAGGTCTGTTTTATAACAATTAGGCCATTGGTATACAAAGCATTACGATCCACTGATCTGACTTTAAACAATAGCACCTGACTACTTTCTCTTATTAACTAGCCTTCTTCTGCAATATAACTTATGATGAAAAAATTAATTCAATGATATATTTTACAATAGAATTATGACTTTTAGGCAGCCCTCCACATCATCCAATTTTTATGACTTCATTCTGACTTTTATCATTGGGATTCTAATATCCAAGGGAATTATTTTAGGAAAGATTTTATTTTGTTTTTAATGGTGTGTGTGTGTGTGTGTGTGTGTGTGTGTGTGTGCACTGCCCTCAGAGACTCAAAGAAGGAGATAGATATTTTACAAGCATCTGTGAATTACCTCTTGCTGGAGCCCAAACTGTGATCCCCTACAAGAGCAGCATTTGCTCTTAGTGGCTGAGCCATGTCCCCAGCCCCAGAAGAAATGCTTTACAAAAATATTAAGCATTTTAAATCAATATTGCCCAATTTTACCTTGGCAAGATGAACTAGTAAACACTGGTTTTTATAATTTTTAATCTTTACTAATTTACAGAGAAGGAGCAATATCTTGGTCTTGCTTTTAATTTAAAATTGTTTGCATAATGATAAGAAAAAACACTATTGGTCATGTTCCTGTCTTTGTTGGGCAGTGTCTACTCATGTCATTTCTCATTTCCCTTCTGGTGTGCTCATCTATTGTAGATTTCTAAGAACTGATTATATATAATTTCACTGTTCTTTCTGATTTGTATGTAACAAATACATTTTTCTAGTGCTCTGACTTTCTTTAATGTTTAGGTGATTTATGCTACAAATAACTATTATTCTTTTTTCTGACCTGTGTTCGATGCTGATATCATGTTTACAAAGTGATTTCTGACTCCCAAGGTTATACAAACATTGATTTATTAACATGCAAAGGTTCTAATGATTTTGATGCTAATGATGCCACTTGTATTTCTGTTCTGATAACACCGTTTTATTTATATGCCTTTTCCCTATTCATTTTAATTTCCTATTCCATTCACACCCAGGCATTCACTAGGTCCTGCACAGCCTCCTTCTTTTTCTGTGCTTCTATTTTTAGATATCATGCTTTTAAATGATTCTGCCACCAACACTGCACGTCTCAGTTTCTATAATGGCATAATATCCTTCTAGGCAATTCTCTTTCCTTAACTCAGCCTGATATTTTATCTGCAAAAATAAATAATTCATACACCTCTGATACAGATGGGTTCATTTACATGTCTGCCATAATGCCTCTATGTGCCCCTGCTTTTTAAATAAATTCAGAAACAATCAGGATGTTTGGGTAGCCTAAATTGATTGCTCCAAGGCAAAATTTGAAAATATACTAAGATAGACGTTGAGTTCAGTTGCACCAAAATGGCTCACTTCTCTTACTTTGTTCTTCTTTGCACACTGTAAAGGAAACTCTCTAGGCTGCCTCCCTTCTTCCCAACTCTCAGAGTTTAATGGTTAGTTACAGAATAATTTTTTTTAAGAGTGGCCAAAGAAATGCAGAAAGCATGATTAAGTAGTAACTCTTTGCATTTGCTGAATTTTTGTTAATGTTATACTTGTAGATGTGTATTTGAAGGGAAAAAGTTCCTACAAGCACTATGAAAATACATGTAGCTGAGAGGTGTACTCCAGAATAAAGAGACCTACACGACACAGGTTTCCAAAGAGCCCGAGAAAGTGTGGGGTGAAGGGGAGTAACCTGGGCTTTCATTGAGATTAAAATCTCTTCATTAATCACACTCTGTGAAGAACTCAAGAATCAAGTACATGCCCATTTTTTTGCTGTTATCTTAATAGTTCAGTCAATTAAGCAACAGACATTTATAAACTTAATACCACTAAGTATTATTCTAGACATCAAATGCAGCACTGAACAGAAGGGCAAAGCCCCTTGGAAGCACAGGTTCGAGTGGTACAGATCAATCATCGTTAGCTGGCAATGTACTATTACAATGATGCTTGATGGAATATAGAATTACTTAATTGGTTAGAGAGTCAACTTATTGAACAAAATACTTACTTCATGAACAGTCAACAAGGAACAAAAGCCCACAGGTAAGACTATGGTGATGAAGTCTACATTTGTAATGGGCCAGTCATAAAGCAAATTCTCTGAGCTAGGAGGAAAGTAAATTGTTACTTTAGGATGCCCGGCTCTATCTGCCTATCTTTCTTTCTGTCTGCCTGTCTGTCTATAATGTTCACTGAATGAAAGATAGTGAACACATATCTGTGTGTGTTTGGTTGGAACGTACTGTGGAAGGAGTCCAACTCTCTCCTACTTCTTCAGGTTAAAACAAAACAAAACAAAACAAAAAGGTGAGTTTTCTTTATTTCCTCCATTTCTATCCATTCCTACTCAGCTCCCAATTTGAACCAATCATCAGTGTGTTTTAGCTTTCACTTGACCATCATTCTTGCATGTGTCCTCTGCCCCGTTACTACTACAATTGCTTTAGGCTAAGCCAGATGTGTAGACACCATCCCAACTCGATCTCCCCCTTTCCTATCTTCCTTCTTGCCATCCCTTTCCACAGGCTAGTCAAGGGGAAAACATTTTAAAGTAAATCATATTAATCCACTCTCCACTTAAACCTTGCCTTGGCTTCTCCAAGCCCTGTGGCTAAATAACATCTTCCCATGGTCGTGAAGCCATCATGAACCTCTAGAAGGGTTTTTTTTTGTTTTGTTTTGTTTTGTTTTTTTGCTTTTGCCTCCATACACACCCTGAACGATGCCCTGGCCTTGCTGCCTCTCTTTCTGTACTCTCCCAGCAAGCCCAGCTCACTCTAACTTAAGAGCTTCTGTATGCATGTGCTGCTGGGATCATACATACAGCTGGCTACTTCCCAACCTTTACACTTGAGCTCCAGGATGCTCTTAGAGAAAGGTGATGTGACTGCCGACTCGTTATACCTCTGGGTACCAGTGCTCACAGTAGGCTAGCCATGCCTCTCTTCCTTGTGCTCTTAAACTCGCAAGAGAATGATGAGAAGTAGGACTATGGGGACACAGAAGAAGAGCGCAAAGAGGGGAGAGGAAATCCATACTCTTGTTGCACTCAGGTTCTCTTGATAATCCCCAGAAAGTCTCTCCGTTGAATGGGCAGAAAGGGGCTGTGACCCACACAACAGCCATAACAGAGGGAACCGAGTGGTCAGGTGCCTGATGGCAGCTGAGATAGAAATAAAGGGACAGAAAAGAGCAGAGAATATATGGCTCTGACCATTCCAGTCAAATCTAGATGCGTCCATTGAAATGGCCTCCTCTAAAAAATTCCCACCCAGTGCTGATTTTAATGAATAAGCCACTGGTAACAAGAAACATCTGGGCCCCGGTCTGAAACAATGAGGCAAAGCTGTATGCACGTAACAGCTCAGCTGTAGAGCAGTCCCAGAGTTAACTAGTGTGGAGGCTCCCGATTGTATCAGGGACTCATTCTCTCCCTCTCATTCCATTTTGGCCTGGCTCAGCGTGGGTTTGTCTTCAAGCTAACTCTGTTAGTGGTGGCTGCCACAGATCCAGGCACCTCACTCAGACCTCCCCCAAAGTCCATTGGAAGAAATGGTCACTATTCTCAGTGACTTTATTTCTACAAATAAAGAAGGCCTTGTCAGAATCCTTCATCCAATTTTCCTTACTTCTTATCAGCCAGAAATAGCATCTAAGCAAATGGTTAACGCAGGTACTCTTTCATTGCGCAATACTATATGCAACTTACCCTGAAGGTACGCTGAGGCTTATTTCCCTGAAATACGGATGCCTACTACCCAGGAACAGGTAGAGGGATGGGCTTTGAGTTGTCAGCTAACAGGAACTGCTACACACACCCTCCCTATAATCTTTGCCAGTTCTTACTTTTCCTCATTTGAACCTAGTTCAAGGTAGGGGTGGGAGTTATTAATCAGATGCTATCTGCATATCAGTGACACTGACCTATGAGTGGGAAAGAGGACACAGGTCCAAAGAGCTTGTTTAGGACATTCCAGTACACAAAGGTCAGAGACATCAGTTGGAATCTCAAAGAAGACTGAGAAATAGGACCGAGGAATGTGGTAACTTGGTGCTCAAATTTAGAAACAGATTCAAGGATGAGGGAGTGGCAGGTCATACCATGTACAGTTCAAAAGATATGCGGAGGTTTGAAGTGTTGGGTTCAGCAGCACTGAGGTCCTAGATTAAGAGGTGAAAACAAAGGCATTACTGGAATAAGCTTCAGAGAAAATGGGAGACAAAAATGGATACACTTAGTATAGCCAGCTCGACTAGGAGTCCTGATGGAAAGGGTAGGAAGGGAATCTAGAAATCGTTCCGAAGGTGGTAGGAGAGAGCTGACTGTTAAGGAAACAGAGGAAAGAATTGCTGGGCAATGCCCAGGAAGCAGAAGACTAGTTTCATCAGAAAGTTCAGAGGTTCATCTTGCCAAGGAGTCAAGATGCTACACCCTATTTGAAGGACGGGATTACATTGTACCGGTCTCACGTGCAAAGCCATTTAGATGTCATAAAGGGACTTATGGGTGTTCACTTTTGATTGCTTTTAATTTTCTCAGCTAAAAAGTTAATAGTTAAGAGTAAGAATAGGGCAGAGAAAGTTCCAGGGGAGAAAAGGTTTGAAGAAAGAAAGTATGAAAAGAATTCCAGTGAGTGTGGAAAGTAGAATAGTCTAAAAACAAAACAAAACAAAACAAAAACCCCTGCAGGTTAGTCTCTTTACATGGATGTTGCTATATATCAAATTCCAGACTAAAATCTAGAATGAACTTATCTGACTTATAATATGCTGTGATAATTAATCTGAGCTTATGAGGTGCCAGAAAAAGAGGTCACTATACCCTCTCAGAGACAGCTGAGCAGCCCACTATAAAACAGAGGACAGCATCTGCTTGCTCACCGAAACCAGAGTCCCAGCTCTGACATTTCCTGACCATAGAGCATCTCCATCTAAGACACTCATACCTTTGGTGATTGGCTATATTGATGGCAACTAGCTAGGTCATGTTAGCATTGTCTACTGAAGGGTGATATGGGCTTTAACACTATCGGGTGCATGTCACCTCTCCATGGACCACAGCTATGCCTGAATTGGTCACCTAACACATAGCATAGCAGCTGGAACAATAGGTGTAGGTACCACTTACACTGGAACTCTGACCCCAGCCCCTGTGATATGGCTTGAACTGGCCACTAACTCATTGTGCCTGTTCCCTCATCTGTGAATCCGAACAAAAATAAGGTTGTTATGTGTCCTGCTGAGTGAAGCAATCAAGTAAGGAGCTCAGAACTGAGCTGGTGCACTGTAAACGCTCATAAATATTAACTGCTTTTTATGGTCATTAGTCATTGTTCAAAACTAAGAAGTTCCTGGAACTGGTCACTAAGAAGAATAAATCAAGGACTGACCCTGCCTAGCTGTGAACTAAGGCGGAGGTCCCATGGGTGTGCTGTGCCTTCCTTAGTTCAAGTGAAATTATCTCGCACCAAGCTTCCAACATGAATCTGTTAAATCAAAAATAACAACAATAACAAAACTGGATTAGTTGCATGGAAACATGTATAATAGCTTCATGAACCTATCTACAAATGTTAATATTAGCTTCCATCTGCGGGAGATTCACCAGGTAGAATTTAGGGTAATTTAGTTACTCCGTGCCAGAGGCTGGGCCTCAACTAAGTTCAGCTTCACGTGTCCAGTGCCTTGGTTTCCCCCAAGGTACTCACGTGGGGCTGCCCTCCCTTCCTTGTAGTACTGGCTCTGGAAGCCTGTGGGCCACAAGACCTCTTGGGTCTTCACTTCAGCCTCATAAAGACAAAGTCTTCACTTCTGTGCTTTCAGAATGTCCACATGCTGCTCCCCTGTCTTATTGATTTCCTTCAAGGCATTGAACCATATAAACTTCCTGTCCTCTGGATCAGGGTCCTCTCATAACCTATCACTCATTTTCCGTGGCCTGTAAATTTAAGTCCCTCATCTATATGGTCTCGGAGCAACCTGCCCTTCCTGTCCCAGCCCCTTTCACACTTTCCTGGTTTCATTTGTAATTAGTTCTCTCCTACCTGTTCATCATTTCTAACTCACCACAATTATACAATGCCCAATACATAAAAATAAAATAGCCAACCATGAGTGAGCCGCATAGCTATGCTGACCTCCTATGTTCCTTCCTACTGCATAACTGCTGACATTTTCACAGATATGTTTTGCATCAAAAGAAAAAAGTTCAAGCAAACCCTTGACTCTAGTTATTTATAAGCTGATACTTAGGGGGCGCTTACTTCGATAGACTCTAGAAACTAAGATGGACTCCCAATGGATGTCACTGTGGGGGCTTGCACAGGCACACAACAGGAATGCCAAAGGAAACTAGAAAACATCCATCAACATTCTGCAGCAGGGTTATGGATGCTTATTGTGAAAGCCTTTGCTTTTGTTTGGCAACCCTCACAATAAAATAATTAGAAAGAAAATGGTGGCTGAAGTGTGATTAAATGGCTATCCTGATGTTATGCTCTGAGGCTGGGCTGAGACCCAAATCCACTTCATCAGATCCAAGTTCCCATGCTTAACAGGGCCACTTAAGAAAAATCATTATTGTTCAGCATTTAAACAAAGGCACTAGTACCAGAAAGCACTAAATCCTGGCTAACCAGCCCTGCATGCCAGCTCTTCCATAAAAGGGATGCTCTTTCAGAGGAGAATATATTTTAAGTCCCAGAGATTCCTCCCTGGGAGTATCACCCCCTTCATCTTGGTCCCTTTGGGGTCTTTGACATTTATTGTAATGGTGCCGCTTTGCTCAGAGGGCTGTCGCCCCTCTTCAGGGAGCACTTTCAGGATTTAAAAATACTTTACACGTTCTCAGTGATGACAAACCCGTGTCCTTTTAAAAGATCCAAATGTCACCTGGAAGCCCAGTCAGGTGAATAAAATTCAAGGTTTGCAATATCTGAGCCAAACTCTTTGGTACAGACAAAACATCAAAGATACTTTTGTTCATTTGGGTTGCTTTGTCTTTTTAAATGAGACAGACCTCTAGAGTATCAAAGCCTCTTTTCCTAAGAATGGCGTCCCCGAAGGCTTGCTTCCCAGTCTCTGCATAGGGCTCTTGTGCTTTACCCATCTCAGCCCTTACCAACCTCATGAAAACAACATGCTTAGTGACTGTCTTCTCTGGTCACAAGGAACTTCACAAGGCAGGGACCTTCCTAGCTTTCTCATCCCTCCTAACGCAGTATTTCATTTTTATTTAGGAATAATTGCTTGGTCAAAGTATGACTTCATGAGTGAATGAATGGGTGAACAGACTGATCACATCATCTGCCTTCAAACACTGAGGCTGCCTGCTGTCTCTCGAGCACATGGCTGGTATTTCTACTGTCATGTGCTTTCTTTAGTGGGATGGCCTATATATGCAATGTTATACAATGACTAGAAAAGAACAAAACCACATATTACCCTTACATTTGCTATGGATTGCTTTTGGGGGCTTGTAATTGTCATGAATAATTTTTGGTTACCATCCTTCAATCTTTGAGGTATACAATTTCATATTTTATGATGGCAGGTCTTCATTTTCTACATTTCCTCTTCTTTCTGTAGAATTGTAGGCATCAGTATAGATCATTACAATCATGAAGAAGGGATCGTTATAGCATCAAACAGCAAAGCACAAACAATTTTCATCTCTGTATGTATAGTTTTATTCATGGATAGACTTTGAATATTCTTGGATTTCTTCACACTCTGTTAGGACAAGTCTTTATGCTATCTCATGCTATGGCTACCGTGATGGAGTAGCCAACATCCATACCACATGTTCTTATATAAAGTGAGAACACCATCTGTGTGAGGATTGGAAGAAACAGGCCAGCAAAACCCTTGAAAACCTGGTATCACAGTTGATGTCAGTCAGTGATGCATATTGCCTGTGTTGAAGTGTTGTCTGCTCCAGAGTACTGAGCCAGCTCTGCCCTGTGTGTCTAGGTACAGTTGGATCCCGGTTGTCCCTGCTTCGCTATTATATTTAAAATTCCACTTCCAGGCTCCACTTGTTTCTGGGTCCTTGGTTCTCTTCCTCAGCCATATGGCTGCTGGGGACTGAATTCAGGTCAACAGGCTTCACACACTGAGTCATATCATTGTCCCATATCTCTGTCCTTGGTTCCAATCTTCTTTCAGATCTTAGCTGCTTTCTTCTAGACTCTGGCTGTTGATTTTTCTGGCCATTCTGGACTCCCTCCTCCTCCAAGTGTGCAAACGCCCATCCCTCCAAGGACTCAGAGATTTTCCCATTGAGCTGTAGCAGCTTGACACTAGGAGTCTACACTAGCTTGGCTAACTTTGCCAACTGAGCATACGTGCTTTGATTTGACACTAATAGAAGAGAGAAGAAAAGGTTTAGAGCAATGAGTCAAATCAAAACAAGTGAAATTTAAAGCTTCATTTAGAATGTGAACAATAACAACAACAACAACAACAAAACAAAACCAAAACAAAGACAAAACTCTAACCCATCAGCAGCCTGCAAAGCACAAGGCCATTGCCTGAGAGCTGATCTAGTCCATGGTTAGAGGTGTTAGATGTGTTAGCTTGAGATCACTTGGCACTGCTGCTGTCCAATCCCCCTCCTTCACTGTTTGGATCTTACTGGTGCTACTCACATAGTAACTGTTACTTCATGTCTTGGAGTGGTTGCACGTATGGTTGCTGCAAATACAGATGATAAGCACATAACTCCCCCCCCTTTCTGTTTCCTTACAGAAATCACAAAATGTCTTTTAAAGTCTGAGTCTTGAGGTTGCTGCCTTTGGAGGGTTGGCAGTTACTGTGTACTTCAGGGACGAGATGTAAAGCATCCCTCCCCACAGGCCTTTGGGTGGAAAGATTCCAAACTTTGGGAGAAGACAGAGACACACATGGAATAGAGTGGCTGGGGATCGATGCTCTGACGACAAGCACAAAGAGAGGATGGTCTGACCAAGCAGTGTTGCAGTCCCCAGACTCTGGGACCGAGAGACAAGATGGAATTGAACAGCAGGCACTGGTAAGAACTGTAAACACCTAGACAGCTAAAGAGCATAAAGTCTCGGCTAAGGCCTGGCTGTATGTGTACCCGGTATTGTGGCTTTAACAATGGCACTGGTCTGCATGGTGGTGTCTGGTATGGAAGAATAAGCCACTATGGGCATGTTATCTGCAACCCCCCTGTAACTTTAGAAATCAGGTTTTCACTGCTGTGAAGAGACACTATAACTATGGCAACTCTTATCGAGGTTTAATTGAGGTGGCAGCGTACAGTTTCAGAGGTCCAGTCCATTGTCATCATGGCAGGGAGCATGGCGACATGCAGGCAGACATGGTGCTGGATGAGTAGCCAAGAGTCCTCTATCTTGCAGGCAACAGGAAGTCGACTGACACACTGGGTGGTGTTCCAAGCAGAGGAAACCCCAAAGGCCGCTTTCACAGTGACACACTTCCTCCAGCAAGACCGTACCACTTCAACAAAGCCACCCCGCCTCATAGGGCCACTCCTTGTGAGAGGATGAGGGCCAGTTACATCCAAACTACCACATATACCAATCATAAAATTGCAGGGTATTGTGGTAACTCTTCCTGGGGAAATCAAATGTGTCATCACCCCAGATGTGCATCCACAGCAGCATCCATGTCGGGTCAAAGGTCAGACTGGTGAGCTTATGGGGCTTCCTTACAGACCATGAGATGGGGAGGTATTTACAGGAACATGAGTGACCACCCCCCTCAAAGAGCTGCATTCTCACCAAGTCCCTCTCCTTCGTGGATGGTGATCTCAGAACCCAGATTTCAGCTAACGCTTTCACTTTCCATACACTCTAGCATCTCTCGTGGGAGGGCTCCCAAGTGATGGTCTCCTAATCCTTCCTTCCTCGGCTATTTAGGGAGGCAATAGCTCTGCCACCATTACCATATACCCAGCTGATACGGTGCTGTTCTGCTCCAGTTGCCATGGCTACCAGGGACAGGCCAACATGTCATTTTAATGTGCCCAGAGGAAAAGTCACCATGTAGCACAAGCTAGACTCCTCCCCGCTTGCTGAAGCAACAAAATTCTAATAAGATTCAGTGGAGGCGACAGGTGGGAAAGTTCGGAGTATTATCTGACTTTGTGTATTTTACAAATGCTTTCTCAACAGTAAGATTTTGTTGGTATTTAATGTGGAGCACATGTGATTTCTTTAATTAACAATGTACACTTACTAGATTTATCTTTTACTATTTCCATACCTTTTCTTATAAATTATCTTGTACTCCCTTTAGGAAATACTCAGATTATAGACATATTAGCTACTTTTCTTATTGCTGTAACCAAACACCTGACTGTTCTCTGAGAGGCTTCACCATCATGGCCGGAAAGGCATGGAGCCAGGAAGGTGTGGACGCTTGTTTGTGTGTGGATGGATCAGGAAGCTGGCTAAAAGGAATTCCCATACTCAGCTGGTATGGTTGTTGATTCTAATGGTCAACTTGACGGAGTCCCATTGGCAGGAGTCCCAATGAGGAACTGTCTACATTAGGCTGGCCTGTGGGCATGCCTATTGAGGACTGTTTGGATTAGGGGTGACTGGCCCCCTGTGGGTGGTACCCTTCTCTAGGTGGTGGATCACGGAGTGAATGACAGAGAACGGGGCTGAGCGCTAGAGGGCATGCATCGTCTTCTGCTCTTAGCTGAAGAAGTGATGTGATCTGCTGCTTTAAGCCCTGCTTCCTTGACTTCCTGCAGTGATGGAGTGTGACCTGGAACTGTGAGAAAGCAAACTCCTTTCTCCCTTAAGTTATTTTTCTCTTTAATAACTGTTAGTGCTACCAGTACGTATGCGGGTGTAGGATCCTCTGCTGGACCATGGGCAGCCTCCCAGGGGTCACAACTTTGAAGAAAACTGACTCTTCTACCCCCAGCAGCCGTCAGCTGTCACCCAGCAGCCAGCAGGTGTTGGTATGTCCTCAGGTTTGGGTGGGGCTTCCTGGGCCCCTTCCCCCATTGCTAGGCTCTCTCCTGGCTTGGTTTTGTGCTTGTTTTCGGATGCAGGCGCATCCACTGTGAGCTCTCATGAGCAACAGCCCAGCTCCTGTGCGGGTCTGCTGCATCCGCTGTGAGTTTACGTGTGCACAGCCCTGAATGAAGGTCATCCACTATGAGTTCATGTGTGCTACAACCCTGTGTTGTCCAAAGAAGGGTGTTGCTGTGATCATCCACCACTTCTGACTCTTACAGTCTTTCTGCTCCCTCTTCCTCAGCAATCCCTGAAACTTGGCAAGAAGAGATGTGATGCAGATATCATCACATCTGTACCAAAGGGACCAGTGATGTCCCCCGTGGGTAGGTCTGTGACAGTCTTGCCAGATTCTCTTCTCCAGTCTGAACAGAACAGCCAAGGTAATAAAGACAACTCATGGTATGCCTCAAGGTCACCATGACCCTGAAAATCTACTTAACTCATCACTATATTTCTTTCCCGAGCCCAGCAGGCTTAGAAATGAGATCAACTAGAACATTAAGGAGAGATCCTTGTCTGGGTAAGAGTTGCATCAGCTGCACAGAGCAAAATTAAAGTGTCAGCATCCAGAGGGCAGGTGAGATGAAAAGGCTCTTGGGTGCAACTGATGCGTCAAAGACACAGGTGACCCAAAGATGCCAAGATCAGAGGTCAAATGAATGCTCTGAGGGGAGCATGGTCACCTACAAACTGGATAACCAAGACTTACGGGGCAGGGGGTGGGTGCAAGTGTGGATGCCTCCGGGACCCCGTGTTTCTCCAATGCTCCAACAGGTTGTGGCTCGGTTTTTCTTTAATGTTGTGTTAGATAGTCATAGTTATCCCAAATATATGTCTGAAACAAAATTTATTTTTCTCCTAATGTAAGAATGACCCACTTAAAGCAAATAGCATTTTTATTTATTTTTTTTTATTGGGCTCTACATTTTTCTCTGCTCCCCTCAATGCCTCTCCCCTCCCCCCTTCAATCCTTCCCCAAGGTCCCCATGCTCCCAATTTACTCAGGAGATCTTGTCTTTTTCTACTTTTTACTTCCCATATAGATTAGATCTATGTAAGTCTCTCTTAGGGACCTCATTGTTGTCTAAGTTCCTGGGATTGTGGTTTGTAGGCTGGTTTTCTTTGCTTTATGTTTTAAAACCACCTATGAGTGAGTACATGTGATAATTGTCTTT
>JAQHUG010000104.1:1821780-1833797 GCA_028555095.1 Dicrostonyx torquatus | reverse complement strand
AAAAAAGTAAATAAATAAAGATAAAGTGAATTGTATCAGTAAAATATACCTTTGGGGCTTTCACTAGGTGACTGGCACTAGGTTAATGTGTGACTTATTTTCCACATGACTGTGACTAAAATATATGACAAAACACCTTAAGGGAAAAAAGACTTCTTTGGTTCATGGTATCAAGGATTCCAGGCTGTCTTGGTAAGGAGAGACCATTGGAGCATCCTTGTACCTGGACTGCATGGTCACAGACAGGAAGCAGAGTAAGGCAGCCTAGAACCAGGGGAGTACAGCCTCCAGAGCCTGCCCTTCTAACCTACTTCTGCCAATAAGCCCTCTTTCCTTAGGTCTCCACAGCAAAACAGCAACGCAAATGAAGGACCCCATTCCCACATCATGTACCTGGAGGCCACATTCCAGATAAAACCTGTTAACCGCCAGGCCTTGGTGGTGCACGCCTTTAATCCCAGCACTCTGGAGGCAGAGGCAGGTGGATCTCTCTGAGTTCAAGGCCAGCCTAGTCTACAAGAGCTAGTTCCAGGATAGCCTTCAAAGCTACAGAGAAACCCTGTCTCAAAAAACCAAAAACTAAAACCAAAAGCAAAACAAACAAAAAACTGTTAACAGCTGGGAAGAGGCAGGCAGGGCTCTAAATTCATTGGAAATCCTTTTTTTCCCCAACTTGCAAGGTAGAATCCTGGGAATGACCCCTCCTTGGTTGTCTGCTTCTGTTCCTCCTACGGCAAACTCTGTCTCTTGTCTTCACTTCTCTCCATTTTCCCCTCTGCTGGGCCCATCCGTATTGGACTTTTCCCATATCTGTCTTCTGAGTGCCACACTTGATCCTCCATCTTTCTCCAGTGATTTCCTATACATTGCCACAGAAAACTTTTCCAAGGATGTGCCAAAGCCATCACAGGCTGTTTCCTCTGCCAGGTGCCCAGTCCCGCTTCCAAAGGATACCCACCTCCCTTCGTTTTTCAGATTTCAGTTTAGCAGTCTCTTTCTTCTTTGTGTGGATTCGATTACTCTCTGACTTTGCTTATTCTTTCTCACTTATTGATATTGTCTGTGTCTCCCAACGGCCTCTGATACCCAGGCAAAGCATGATGCTTTATCAACCAACAAACAAACCTAGCAAGCTAATTGCTGGATTTTAAATAATCCATGCTTGCAGTGTGAACAAGGAAGAGCAACTTGAATTGGGTGTTTACAGGAGAATGCATCTGATATCAGAGGTTAAGGTTTATGATTAAAGATGGTGAATGGGTTCAAGGGAGATGACATAACATAAGAGAAAAAGGAAAGTGGGGAGTTGCTGGGTGTGTGGGCAATGAAAGCAAGTGTGTGGGGGCGGGCACATGGAACCTCTGGGCAAGGATGAGTGTGGGGAAGTCCAGGGAACGTAGACTAGGCTGGGTCTTCACGTCTTCCAGGACAGACACCAGAGTCCCAGAGAGATGCCATTATCGGCTTTCAAAGCATCTGCCACCAAACACATGCTACTGTGTACACTTGTGGCATTTCTACCCAAAGGGTCGTTTTGTATACACTCAGTTAGTGTCCCTGACACATCTCGCAGGGCTATTCCAAAGTGAACGAGATGTTTGTGAAGAAAGCCTGGCAGAGAGAGACACTGGGAAAGCTCTTCAGGATGTAAGCACATGCCCATGGCAAGAAACTGGCAGGGTCGGGAGGCTGGTACCGTGACACCCAGCCCATAAGAAGCTTGGATGAGGACAGCGGAGGATTTGAGATGTCACTTAGAAGCCATTTAATTCCCCACCTTTATAACCAATGGGGAATTAAACACCAGAACAACAGACCAACTAAAGGTCTCCAGGGAGAAATGAACTACGGTGTTCCTTGTAAATCTGATCATTGTCATAGGATCTCCCTCCTTGACTCAACACTTTAATCCTACAGTAAAAGGGCCAGGTGGGTGGGACACAATCCTTGCATTCACCAGCAACCAGACCTCAGCCATTCCTCACTGGTTTGAATCAACAGTATCTCCTAGCCTGGAAGTGGGGAAGTGAGCCAGGGTGATGATGTTGTGGTAAGTTTCTTAGGCCAGAGAAAGTCTGTGATTTGTCAAAGAAAAGAACAATAAGCAGGAGAGGCACAATCTCGGCCTTTATCCTCTGGTATGAGGAGCCAGACATGGGAGAGCAATGTTGGCATAGCTCCCCGAACGTTTCTTAATCTCCTGAGGAGAATGGTGTTAGGCTCCTAAGTATTGCATTGTGTGAACTGCTCACCTGCAGGAAACTGTGAGCACACTTAGAAGGTACCAAAGTCTTTACCCTCGTTAGCTCTCTGATTCATGGTTCACTGTTCAGTCTTGTATGTTGTGACTGGGGTCTGATGTGTACAGTGTTCAACATGGTCTGTGCCTGAAGATGTAGAAGTCAGATCCAAGAGAGTTACGTGGAAATGATCAAATGATGTCAGTCACTAAGCTTCGAGAAGGACCAGCCTGTTAATTCAGCTTCATTAAAGGCGTGAGAGAGAAAAGGGAGTGGAGTGGATTGTCATAAGAGAAGGGAATTAGATGCTTGGGGTTCAAATCACCACACATCTGAATAGACCAGAACTGACGGCTGTCTTACCCTCTCCCAAAGACAGCGGCTTCCTAAGATATCAAGTGCCCATACCTGACAACCACCGGGAAGCCCGTTTCACACTGAAGAAGACCATTTCTCCCAGCAATGGCTTGGATCTCAAGTCTTGTAAAAGCTCTTGGGAGGCAGTGGGACCTGAGAGGCCCTTGAAGAGGCTCCTGAGACCCTGATCCTCCTTTCTCTTCACCATAGGTGAGTGGTTTGCTCTTCCACACCCCTTCTTCGTGAAGCGCTGCCTTGCCACAGGGGTAAAAGCAATGAGATCAATTGATCATGAACCAAAACTGCCAGCCAAAATACCCTCTTTCGCTTCTTAAGTGGCTAGTCTCAGATGCCTCACTGTTGCGGTGGAAAGCTAGGACTTTCCAGCCGCAGAGAGCCAGGAACTGGAAGAACACGCCTCAACTGTTTATGACCATTCACGGGCACAGGATCTACCCAAAGGTTTATTTCACTGCCATCCATGAAACCATCCTTCATCGGAGACGCAGAAGAGACCCAATAAGAGTCATGCACATCTCTTTTTTTAAAAAAAAATATTCTTAGCACTCGGGAGGCAGAGGCAGGCAGATCTCTGTGAGTTTGAGACCAGCCTGGTCTGCAAGAGCTAGTTCCAGGACAGACTCCAAAGCAGCAGAGAAACCCTGTCTCGAAAAACCAAATATATATATACTTTATGGTTTATTTAACTTCTTTTTAATTTTATGTGCATTGGTGTGAATGTGTCAGATCCCCTGCAACTGGATCTTCAGACAGTTGTGAGCTGCCACGTGGGTGCTGGGAATTGAACCCGGGTCCTCTGGAAGAGCAGTCAGTGCTTTTAACCACTGAGTCATCACTCCAGCCCTCATGCACATCTCTTGACTCCCATCTGGACTCTTTCTACAAGTAGCTCCCACCCTAGGGACTCCAGTCATCGCATGTCAAAGAGACTTTTAGCATACACAATAAGATATCACATGATTTAATCCAAGTATAATTTGATTTTGTTATTAATTATCAGACATAAGTTAAATATTAGATATTAGTGAGACACTAATGCAAATTAAGCTTTCTTAGTCTACTACTTCCTCGAAACAAATAGAAGCTAGTGTTTCTTAATTTTCCAGGAAATATTGCAGATGGAAATCTCATTTAATCTGCCTCCGCTTGCGAGGCCTCAGGTTCCTTCCACTCCTACTCTGACTTCTATCTAGAGTGTTGGCCTGTCTTGTTCCTTATTACCTCCAGTCTGTTCTCCATTTCCATAGTTTGTATCTATAGGGTGTTTACAAATGGATGAGAGCAACATTATGATAAGCTAAATAAAGGTGCGCTAAAGTCTATCCATGTAATAACAGCAATTCCACATGCTGACTACATTACACTACATGGCAAAAGATACACTGCAGATGTAACTAAGGATCTGAAGGAGAAAAGAACACCCCAGACTGTCTGGGAAGGTCCAATATAATTGCAAATGTTCTGATGTAAGAATGCAAGAAGGTGAGAGCTACAATAATAAATAGAAGAACGATAAAGCGTTTAGGAGGCACAACAGAATGAAGCCCAAATGGAGGAAAACAGTCTTGGTATAATCCCACTGACAGGCGTCTACGCTGTAGGAATCAATGGACTTGCTTTCAGTGGCCGAATAGTAATCTACAGTGTACATGTAAGACAGTGTTTAACTTCTACCTGTTGAGGGATGTTTGATTTGTTCCCGCTTCCAGACTTCTTTCTCAAGATGATACAAGCACTCTCACACAGTTTGGATGTGAACACAGCTTTCCATTCCTCTGCGGTGAATGAGGAAGGTTGTCATCGTCAAGCCCTATGATGGCTACATGTCTCATTTTACAGGAAACATCCATACTTTTCCAGAGTGACTGTACATTCCTCCCAGAAATGTCCGGATGGTCCCCTTCCACCTCTGTGCTCGAGTGCTCTACCTACTTTATCTTTAGATATCAACGGGAATGTGGCAAGACTCCATTCTCTTTTAGTTTTCTCTTTCTTAACCATGAATTTTTAAGTCAATGGTCCACAGTAAGTTGATTCTTGTTGTAGCCAGGGGCTTTAGTTTAGGATCTGTTGTTTATTTAACCTGTAGGAAAACGACGCCCTCATCGCTCTGCTTCTCTTCCACATCTAAAGAGCGCATATATGTTGATGAACTTCTAGGATCTCCGCCCCACCACGCTGGTCGTATTTCTGTTTCCCGGTTAACACCAGCCTTGCTACTGAAGAACTGTATCGTTCTTCTGTATCACCATTCTTTGTCAGGGTTGTTTCAACTGCTCTAATGTTCACATTTCTGTTATTGCTGTGTTTGAGGCAGTGTTTCCCTGTGTAACATGTAACCGCTCTGCTCCGGATGTTCTAGAACTCATGTTGTAGACCAGGTTGGCTTCGGACTCACAGGGATGATAAGTGCTGGGAGAGAGGTGTGTACTACCACTGCCCAACTAATGCTTGCATTTTATGTGCAAACTTTATAATAAGGTTGTCTAAAAAGCTTTGCTGCTATTTTAGAAGAAATTACATTGCCTTATTGACCAATTTAGGGAGTTCAGACATATTTACTCTACCAAAATTTCCAATTTATGAAAGTTTAAACTATGCAAAGAAATGTTGCATTTGTTTAACTATGAAAAAATGTGTTTACATTGTTTATTTTGTTTATATTGAGGAATATTTGTTTAACTATGTAAAGATGTGTTGCTGTTTTACCTTGCCTGCCTAAGGTACCTGACTGGTCTAATAAAAAGCTAAATGTCCAATAGTAATGGAAGAGGTATAGGTGGAAATTTCAGGCAGGAAGAGTAAGTAAGAGGAAGAATTTAGGCTGCGGGGGCAGGGGGAGAAAAAGAGACCTGTGGAGATGCCAGGAGACAGACATACAGACATAGAGAAAGCGGGAAAGTAGGACATACAGAATGAAAGATAAAAAAGCCCCCAGGCAAAATGTAGATGAATAGAAACAGGTAAATTAAGTTTTTTTAAAAAAACTAATGGGACAAGCATAAGCTAAGGCTGAGCATTCATAATTAATAAGTCCCTGTGTCTTTATATGGGAGCTGGTTGGTGGCCCAAAGAAAATGGCAATGACATATGAATATAATATGCATCTCCATTCATTTTGTTTTTGTAATTGTTATGTTTTGTTAGTTTTGTTTGTTATGATGAAGTCCCTGGCTATGGTGAAATTGAGTACACACACCAGGTTGACTTCAAACTCACAGAGATACCTGCCTCTGCCTCTGCCTCTGCAATATTGAAATTAAAGACATATGCCACCAGCATGAAGACACAAGGAATTCACCAAGCAAGCTGACTGCCTAGACTAGTTAAATGGGCAAACTCTGGGCTGGAGTGAGAGGCCACTCCTCAATAAACAATGTGAAGGCCAAGGGAAGGAGACAACCAGTGTCAGCCTCTAACCTCAACATACACATGTGTACATGTGTACCTGCGCACACAAGTGCACCCACACACATACATATCACATACATAATGAGAAAAGGAAGAGAAGGGAAAGAGAATAGATTTGCCCATGTCTGTTTGAAAAGATGAGTATAATCATATGGTAATTTTTTTTCAAGACAGGGTTTCTCTGTAGTTTTAGGGTCTGTCCTGGAGCTAGCTCTTTGTAGACCAGGTTGGCCTGAGACTCACAGAGATCCACCTGTCTCTGCCTCCTGAGTGCTGGGATTAAAGGCATATAGCAATTTTAT
Source organism: Dicrostonyx torquatus (assembly GCA_028555095.1). NCBI lineage: Eukaryota > Metazoa > Chordata > Mammalia > Rodentia > Cricetidae > Dicrostonyx > Dicrostonyx torquatus. The sequence continues at coordinate 1,827,466 of JAQHUG010000104.1, read as the reverse complement.
AAGTTTTAATCAAAAGGATATTGAAATGTGGTGTTAATACATTTAAAAAAATAACTTTGGTTCTGTGCTTCTGGTATGGCTGCTGAAGCTGAAAAGGCTTCCTTCCTGTCAGCTGGCTCCCCTCGGCTGTCCTCTGCAATGGTGAGCCGGCCCCGCCATGCTTGTCCTCAGCTGCAGTGAACATCCCATTTCTTCTTCTCCTCCCTCGTAGCGGAAACAGCTCTGAGATAGTCTGAAAGTGAAGAGACAAAGCCGGGTCACAGCAATGCCTCCATTAAAACCATCTGCTGTTATTTGTTGACCGGGAGGCATCCTGCAGGGAAAATGCCTGCAGAATAAGCCCTTGCTCATCCGTTACCGCACAGGTAGCCAGATGTATTCTGCTCCTTTAGTTTAATTGGCGCATTATTGATAAATGCGGGCTTCCAATGAAAAACGAACGAAAGTCTAAATAACTCACCCCAAACAGCACACGGCCCTTTCCAGGGAACATCATAAACAATTTATCTGCCATTTGTTTTTCAGGGATGGGGAGGGGGATTTGGTATTAAGTTGAAATCTAAAGTAAGGTACATTGATTTCCAGGAAATTGTCCCCTTATACAGGAATCCATCATCTGCAAATACTGCTTCAGGGACGGTGCTGGAGGAAGGCTTGTTTTCTGAGTCACACATGCCACCATCTCTGTGTCTGTTTATAAACAGATTTTTAGCAATTCAAGAAGTCAAAGTTCACAAAAATTACTTTTTTTTAAGTCATCTCAAGTAGGCAGCACCAAAGGCTTAGGGCTTGTGTGCACGGTAAAAGCATAAGGCCTGTAGAGACACTGGGGACACACAGGGTGTAGCCCACCGAGCAGGTAATGCCATTTCCCTAGGGGATGGTGTTGCATTGTGTCTTTCTGAAACCAAAAGAGGATGGGGGCATAACCCAGTCTCTGCTGGTGTGAGGACTTTAAAAATCCCCATGGCTTTCCGCTTGTCACCGAGTTCACAGACAGCCCTTTCATTGCCTCGCAGATTTATTGGCAGAACTTGGTGTCCATATGCTATGGAAGATACGAGCCTTTAGTGGCAGGTAACAAGATGTGTCCTGAAACCACTTTCCGGAGCCCAAAGACTTGACTTGCTGATGAAGGGTGAAGCAGGGGCAGGGAAGGGAAGCTGGAGTTGCTAGCGCTGCCAGCTTAGCCAGGCTTCCTCCTCCGCCTCTCCCCCACTTCCTCCACTTCCTCTCATTTCCAGCTCAGATAGGACCACAAGCCAGGACAGTTTTCCATTTCTGATTCTCTTCATTCAAGGTCAATTGTTAACAGTTTTTGTATTTCTGATGCAAAGGGCCCGAGAGGACCAAGTGTGCTGCCACCAGCGAAGTGGCTGTATCTGCCCATAGGGACAGAATGGTGCCAACCTGCTGTGCTGGCCTCAGATATGGGTTACCAGGTAGAAAACACTAGGTGAAGTAGGGGTAGGTGTTATTTTGCTTTCTGCTCTGTCTCTCGGTCTCTGTCTGTCTGTCTGTCTGTGTCTCTGTCTGTGTGTGTGTGTCTCTATTTCTGTCTCTCTGTCTCTCTCTCTCTCTATCTCTCTTGTTTCAAAAAAATACTCAAAAATCAATGATGTGCGATTTCCCTCTGAATGCTGTGATTACCATTAATGAATAAAGAAACTGCTTTGGGCCTGTAGCAGAGCTATGGGGGAACAGAGCTAAACAGAATGCTGGGAGAAAGGAGGCAGAATCAGAGAGCCACTGCCAAAGATAGATGTGCTGAAACTTTGTTGGTAGGTCACAACCTCATGGTGATGCACAGATTAATGGAGATGGGTTAAATTAATATAAGAGTTAGCCAATAAGAAGCTAGAGCTAATGGGCCAAGCAGTGATTTAAATAATATGGTTTCTATGTGATTATTTCGGATCTGAGCAGCCAGGAACGAACAAGCAGCCCCCTCCAACAAATCATTGCATATATATTTTAGACATGCCTGGTCCCGTCCTAGAACCCTAAGCCATTCCTGTGTGACTGAAAGGCGCTGGGGTTCTGAAACCCAGGCAAAATGCTAGCCTGAAAGACATCTGAGCAGGCCAGGAGCTGGTGACTTGGGTTTCACTTCCTATGTAAGCCTGTGCTGAAATATAAAGAACCAGCAATCAGTCACCAACACGAGCTTCCATCCTGAATGCTCATTTTTCATTCATGTTACCTTGAAAAGAAGGTTTGATGTTGTTCAGTTTCCAAAGCAGTGATTTATTGTAATATGTTTGCTTCCTTGAGCCTTCTCTTTCAGCACTGAGTACTGAAGAGCTGTCATAGGCTGAGGGTGACCTGTCTCATACCTATTGCTATAGAATAGAACACAAAATCACACCCACACCCACACACACACACACATGCACGTACACACAAACACACACTGCCAAGGATTCAGGAAAGGAAGGGAAGAGCTGGCTCTTGCACCAGGCCTCTTGCTACATTCCCAGAGACCAGTAGCACTCCCCAGGCCCATGGTTCCCCCATGGCTCCAGAACCCCCTGCAGCCACGTTGGATGCTTTTCAGCTATGACTCACTGAGTTGCACCAGGTCTTCCCTAGGATCTCATCTATGTACTCTGAAGGCATCTTTTAAGAGGCATATTGAGATGACATCTGCAGCAAGCCACTTCATTGCCATGTTGACTTAGAAAAGTCCGTGGCGTGTTTCAGTTTGGCTTGTTTTATCATTTTTACTCTGGGTTTTAAACAAAACAAAAGGAAAAACAAATTCACATCTGTATACCACATCTTTTACCCTGATTTCTGCATTCTTAGCCTGCTTCTGTTCATAGGCAAATAATGCATGTCTTTTTCAGATGGGGCCCACTGAACTTTTAAGGCCTTAAGCCTTCCCTGCAAAGGTCTAAAGATGATTCCAGATTTCCCCTTGACTATGGGGTGAATGTGCACTCTTTCATTTTGAGTGTTCATTTTCTTTCTTTCTCTTCTTCCTTCCTTCATTCTTTCTGTCCTTCCTCCCTTCCTGTTTCTCTCCCTCCCTTCCCCCCTTTCTCTCTTTTCTTTTTCTTTCTCATTTTCTTTCATTCTTTTGGTGTAGATCATTATAGGTTCGGAGTTTGTGTTTTCTCATTTCAAAGCCTCAAGTACTTTAATGCTCCACTGGGCTGATCTTCACTCTCCCCCTCCCCAAGAATGTTCTCAAACTGCTTCTAGTCTCTTCCGTGGCAAATGCAATCCTGTTTGTAAAAATAAATTCAAGGGACTAGGGAAACTGAAGCCATCTTTAGCATATAGTTGTCTTAATTAGTGTTTCTATTGCTGTGACAAAACACCATGACCACAGAGTTGGCATAAAACTAGCCAGCGCAGTTGTGCAGAAAGGGATGCATAGAGCAAAGATAAAAAACGGCTAGAGACTCACAGGACTTCAGAGAGTCACAATCTAGTATAGCGATTCCCACCCCCATTCTATGTCCTACTGGTTTAGGGTGCAAGGTCTCATCTAATAGATATCCCAGGGCCTGAGACTGTCCCCTTTTCTGGTCACAGGGCAAGTCCTGTAGAAGACTGCCTATCGGTTTCTGACTCAGATTTCAGAGACCAGGAACTACCAGCCACCAGCCAGGGGGTAGCGGGGAGAACTCTAAGTGTCCCTCATACAGAAAATGGACCATGAAAGTTTATTTTTTACAGTCTATCTTTAAAAAAAAATCTATTATGCTACGGGAACACTCTAGGAAGAAAATTAGTTTCTATTTCCTTCATTTCCCGGATGGGGGAGTTGAAGGCATAGCAAGAGAGACCACGGATAGAGCACTAAGCTGAGGTAAGCAGTAATTCCAAGTCTTCTGACTTTCAGTTGGATCTCCTCATTTCACCCTTTCTAAGATCTCCGCTAGGCGTCTATGGATTGCCACCCTGCTCCATGTTAACAACACTTAGCTTTTGTTCCTAAAGGGAGACCTTCCATTATAGACTAGATATGGCCTCCTTTTTAGCTGGAAACTACTCTTTTCCAAAGCCCCCCACACCCACGGACTCTCCTTCCAATACATACAAATATTTAGGATTCCACTAGGTTTAAATAAAATGGCTCTCTAATTGCTCCTGATGGTTACAATGTGCTGATCCCTAACATCTTCCTCCCCATCACGCCATGTTTGTCTGCTAGTTCTTTCTTTAACCCTCCTGCCAATCAAGTTCATATAATTCATTTCAGGTAATGACAGAAAATTCTAACTGTGGCGATTAGCCACAGCTCATCAACAGCTCCAGGAGCCTGCTGGAATTTTCCTCAGAAATCAGTGCATTCAACTGTGGTATACTGATGAGCTGTAAGATGAAAATTAAGAAATAATGGAATAGTGACTTGGTTTTTTGTCTCTGCATCAGGAGAAAGAAGAGAAGGAACCAAATTTAATTTCTTCCCACAGCTTTACAGCCTGGAGCAGTCCCTGCCCTGCTGTCCCCTAAGCAGGCTGAAGCTGAGCTAAAAGAGAAAGACCAGCCTGGACACTTTGACGCTGCAGCTCGTGTCTTAGGGCGAGCAGGTTCAGCGCAAACCTTCGTCATTTCTGCCACCCGATGAACTTCGGTTGTGAGATTCACTAAGGCAGAAAGTGAGGCTTCGGAGTGTGGAGTGTGGACAGAGTGTGTGCACACACACGGGTTTGTGGTTGCCTGCGATGGGGCCGTGAGTGTGAGCTAGAAGAGCGGATCTCAAACATTATGTCTGCAAATCCAGGCGGCTCTCACTCTGGACATTTTGCTGCGGGCATGACACCCTTCCTCTAATCCCTGTGGCTTGTTTATGAGTTGCCTTTCGTCATGATGGGCAACGCTGTCTGTGAGCCTGCTTTCAACGGCCACTTTAGAGATCGCAGTGTCAACTCAGAAAATAGGAAATGCTTGTGTGCGTGCTCACATAAATGTGCAGCTTGAAACGAGACACATACTTACATATATCCAACAGCTTGAAACTCATTAAAAGTGATGAAATTTCACATGAAAATATTACTTCCTAGATATCATTATATATTCATGCATGTGTGTATACATGTACGCACACACATGCAGTAGAAGACACACATTGCCACAGTGGGTACATTTCCCTTTTTCTCACAGTTTTCTGTCATTTTATTCTTTCTTTCATTATAACTTATTGTCTCTTTCCCAAGGACAAACTGCTGGATATGAGAGGAGGCAGCCTCGCTGTGGGGAAATGCCCAGAGCTCCTGAGTTCAAATCCTTCCACTCTATACCAATGGATCAACGTTCTTAACTCATTTCTTTAATTTTGTGTGCCTTGTCCCCATGAAGAAAGGAGCTAATGTATGAAGAAGAGAATGGGAACCGACTCCCTGCTATCATTAGACCCTATTGAGATTCACAGCTTTGTTTGCTCTAAGTATCCCCACATTTCAATGTCTTTAAATCTGCCTTGTCCTATGATGGCTAATATATCATGTTGCTTTGGTAGTACAGGGTTTTCCTTAATAGTAAATTAAACAATGGTACTTATTAAAGTTGTATCTAGGTTTAAGAGAATATAGTTGGGATTGAAAACAGTGGGGGCTCACACCTTTAATCCCAGCACTCAGGAGGTAGAGGCAAGGCAATCTCTGTGAGTTCAAGACCAGATGGGTCTACAGAGCTGAGAAATCCTGTCTCAAAAAAGAAGAAGAAGAAGAAG
>JAQHUG010000104.1:1759848-1793406 GCA_028555095.1 Dicrostonyx torquatus | reverse complement strand
TGGATTATGTGATCTTTTGGTGTCCAATTTCTTGAGTTCTTTGTATATTTTGGAGATCAGCCCTCTGTCTGATGTGGAGTTAGTGAAGATCTTTTCCCATTCTGTAAGCTGTCGTTTTGTCTTATTGACCATGTCCTTTGCTTTGGGGTGGGTCTTAAAGGAGGAAAAGCCAGGAAGCCGGGAGTAGCATCCAGTATCCAAACCCAGGAGATGCTGAAGCTGTAGCGGCCAGCATCACCTCTCAGAGAACACTCAAGGGTTTGTCTCGGCGGCTGGGCTCCTATTGGATGACAGCAAACAGTGTCTCCAAACTTAAACTTAACATCCTTAAAGTTTAGGAAACAGAGTTTGGATAGTTACAAGATTACAAGTTCTGAAAAACCTACTAGAAAAATCACAGGATGGGGAAAGAAAATTAAGCCAGGTCACAAAGAAGGCTTCAGAGGACCATGCTAGTCTAACGACAGATGCCTGTACCATATAACACAGCAGCAAAGGCAGAGGATCTCAGCAGGTGGGAGGGGCTGGCTGACAAAGGTTTCTTTGCCCCCTCCCCAGGGCAGCTTGGGTAGGGCTTTAAATTATGAAAAGGACTTAGCTCCTGTGGGAGAACACCACAGCCCTCAACACTGCAGAACCTGCCAAGGCTCAGCAGCACCGCAGCAAGGATGTCTTATTATATAATAGATTAAAATTCCATTTAAAAATAAACATTGATGCAACTCACTCCACATCCAATAGTCTAAAGGAAACCCTTTGTCTGTGCCTTGATAAGATGCGTACTTGGACGCCTAGATCCCATTGACTGAAACTGGTTTTTCATTCCACCACAAAACAAATATCTTGAGGTTTATGACATGGTTTAGGTCCCATTTACAAGAAAGAGGAAGACGACATGGAGGTGTCCAAAGCCATGTGACAAGTATGTATTAGGTAGGGTAGACAGCTATACAAGTAGCAGAGCAGAACATCGGGAAAAGCTCCAGATGGATTCATGGATATGAGTCTGGAGACAGCAGATCTTCCTATGGCAGAGCTATGTGCAGGGAGCTGAGGGAGGGGTCACTTTGGCCATGCTAGGTTTAGAAGCTCTACAGGAGTGATGTGTGGTAGGGTGAGGCCTGCGTGCCCAGTGGCTCCATAGGCATATTCTGGAGAGGGCATCGTGGTTATCTGAGGCCACCCTTTCTTTCTAGCCTCAGATGGCCTCCTGCTTAACTAACATAAACAAAAGGGGCCTGTTTCTGTTCCAAAAGGAATCAAATTTCTTTCCATCTTTGCTTATCCCCATACTGTGTCCCAGGCAGGTCTGTGAGCCTGAGACAGGTGAGCTTACGGTTGGGGGAGATGGTCTCCATCTGCACTCCAGCAGTGACAGCAGGGGACTCCAAGTGAGTGTGAGGGGCAAAGGGACCTCTCAGCAGTTGAGCATGACAGTTTTCTGAGCTCCCGCTAGGCTACTGATGAATGAAGGCCTTCAAAGCATTCTAGGCTTCCTCTTGCCTAGATCTTCAGAAGCTCCCAAAGGTTTCTGGTTCATGTGGCCAGCTGCAGTCACAGTCATAACTGGGAATGATCTCTCTGTTCGTCATGCTTCCATCACTGGCCAGTAATAGGATGAATGAATGGCTCAACTTTAAAGAAGTTCGATTCTAGTTTGGCTCAAGGCTTCAGAGGTTTCAGTCAATGGTTGATAGTCTATTGCTTTCGGTCCTATGATGAAGGAATATAGTAAGGTGAAGACACAAAGGCCAGCAGAGCTCACCACCTCATGGTAGGTAGGAAAAGAAACAGAAAGGGGCCAGAGTCAATGTCCCCTCCAATGTCCTTGGTGGCCTGGCTTCCTCCCACTGAGCCCTAACTTAAATGGTCTATTATCTCCTCACTGCACCCTCCCCATAAAGGCCTTTAGGGAACACTCAAAGCCCAGCTATGCACTCGCCCACAAGTGATGCCTGCATTTGAGGCTCTGTCAGGTAGATCAGGCCAAGGATCTGCCTACAGGAATCCCCCCACCCCAGTGATGCCAACAGATGCTCTCAGCTGACCCCTAAGGTGGCGTCAATGCTGTCAAGCCTGGAGTCTCTTCGCTACTCTTTGTCGATGTAAGCTACTCTTCCAGGAGTGAGCCACACTTTGTCTAGCTTGAGCTGTCCCTGGCTCCAGCCACACTACCCAAGGCTTGCTTCCCTGCTCACGCTCTCTGGAGCCACTTCAGCTCAGCTTTCCACTTCCTGTAAGTCTGAATATAAAACTATCGAAGTTTGTAAACACGTTTTTCTTTTTCTAAAATGGCTTTGCTCAAAGTAACGGAAAATGCTTTCCGTAGAGTCAAGTCTGGCTTGTGTGTGACATTTGCGTGACATTGTATATAGCTATTCCCAGCTTACATATGAAGTAGGCCGAGAGATAAGTGGCATTCAGATGCAACAGTTTGCAGGTTCTCGGCTGGTGCAGTCATCTGTCTCAATTGGAGACCATGTTTCACCAGGAAGACTGTCGGGTCACGCAAGCTCAGTCTGAACTAGACTGTAATCTAGGCTTCTGTCCTCTTCAGAGTCACACACATGAAAACTGCCGACCACAGTGTCTCTGAAAGACAGTAGTCACAGGTTCTCGTGCCAAGACTTTAACAGGAAGCAAAGAAGAAAGTGAGAGAATTTTAAAACACGTTCTCGCTTATTGCAGTATGACCTTGTGCTAGCCAGAATTTTACAAGGACAACATTTACTTCCCTCTGAGAAGTCGGCATTTCTTAACAAAGGGCCTAGGACTGAATGATACAGCTTTGTCTCCACCTGCAGGAATGAAAAGAATTATTTCTTGATTGAAAATATATGAAGTCTCATAGACTGTTATTAAAATATAAGATGGAAAGAGAAAGTATATTCAACAAATGGTGCTGGCGTAACTGGATATCATATAGAAGAATAAAAATAGACCCATATCTATCACCATGCACAAAACTCAAGTCCAGATGGATCAAAGACCTCAACATAAAACCAGCCACACTGAACCTCATAAAGAGAAATTGAGAAGTACACTTGAACGCATTGGCACAGGAGACCACATCCTAAATATAACCCCAGTAGCACAGACACTGAGAGAAACTATTAATAAATGGGACCTCCTGAAACTGAAAGCTTCTGTAAAGCAAAGGAGACAGTCAACAAGACAAAACGGCAGGCTACAGAATGGGAAAAGATCGTTACCAACCCCACATCAGACAGAGGGCTGATCTCCAAAATATACAAAGAACAAAAAAATTGGTCATCAAAAGAACAAATAATCCAATAAAAAAAATGGACTACAGACCTAAACAGAGAACTCTGAACAGAGGAGTCTAAAATGGCTGAAAGACACTTAAGGAAATGCTCAACATCCTTAGCCATCAGAGAAATGCAAATCAAAGGTATCAGTAACTCTTATGGTGTGTACTCATTCATTTTCCTGTAAGAACGTAATTATTGGATCCAAAGGAAGTCAGGAAAAAGAAATTTAATTGTCTAATTAAATTGTCTAATTGGTGTCAACCGTGGTGATTCATCTGTAATTAAAAAAATTATATGAAAAATGTTTTTATTTTATGTTGTATGGGTGTTTTTCCTACATGTGTGTCTGTGCACAGGTGTGTGTGTGTAGTACCTGCAGAGCCCAGAAGAGGGCCATGGAGTGTCTGGAACTGAGTTGCAAATGGTCGTTAGCAGCTTCGTGGGATCGAGGAACTGAAACCAGGGCCCCTGCAAAAGTAATAAATACTCTTAGCCACTGAGCCGATTCTCCAACCCCTTGTTTTCTAACATTTTAATTGAACTATTTGTACATCTAGGGATGTCCAGCCATCAATGCACAGCTTCATTAATGATGAAGCCATCCATCACCGATGAATGACCACAAACGGACGCAGTGTGTAACTGCCATCCACAGCCAGACTTAGACATCACCTGGGAAGTTCTCTCATGCTCTGCACTAGCTTTTAAGGACCCAAATTCTTAGTTCTGTACTTAACCATCAGTCACAAATCACAGGAGAAAGGACGGTGGGTGAGAGATGAGAACCGGACTGTAGGGTGTTGGTGCAGGACAATTCTGTATCCTGTCAATCATGTTTTAAATAAATGCTGATTGGCCAGGCAGGAAGTATAGGCGGGTCAGGCCGCATTTTATTTAACCAATCAAAGCACAGAAATACAGATGAACCCTCCTTCAGGGTGTGCTTTTGTCCTCTGAGCACCATGGTCCAGGAGCTGCCCCCAAAGGACCATCACCTGCGTCAGCTTCCATGGCGGTAAGGGGTCAGCCCTTGACCTTGTATGGCTCCCTACTGCAACTTTGGATGCTATCAGTTGGGGCTCTTGCTCCACTCTGGGTCTAGCTTCTTCTTCGTTTACATGGGATTGTTCCTAAGAGTCATCTGTACAGAAACTAAACAGAGGCGGAGGTTTCCTTTTTAAGGATTTCTCAGGGAACCATGGTTCACAGATTTAGGGATGAGTCTTGTCTAACAAGATGAGCGTGAGGTACCCAAAGGTTCCCAGCACCCACTGGGTGGGAGTCAACATTTATACTCGCATCAAATAAGCACTCGGAGTTCTGCACATGGCTCGAACTGTAACTTCCAACCAAAACAGTTCCTACCAGTTTTAGGTCACCTGAAGTTTCTGTTGCCCAGGATCTCGTGACTATTGTTTCAGGGACTTTACCAGGTTTTGTTTGTTTCAGACAAAAGGTTACCATTAGGCCCATTTTTCAGATGGTAGGAGAAACTGACAGTGTTCTTCTGTGACCACCTCTTGAGAAGGACAAAATTTCCAGTCTCACAAAACACCAGGCAGTTCTTAACTTCTCTGTATGTAATAGCTGACTTCCCCCCTCTTCCTGACCTATGCGGTTGCTAGTTGTGTGATCACAAAGTCTATTCCAGGCTTAGATTTAGAATCAATTAGAGATGCCATCTCCATCCATGGGTCCATCTGGGAAAGAGCAATTTCACCGGCTGATGCTGCAAACCAGGGAAGGGGCGTAAGCGGGTAGGAGGAGAAAGACTCGGCAAATCGCAAGAGGCTTTGTCTTCTTGCCCCTTGGAAAAGCCTTATTAAGAATCACTCACTAGACATTTCTTATACCAGACTGTTCTTGTTAAAGTTATCAGCAAAAAAAAATTACAAGTGGGTGCTTTTCAATTGGAGTTTAAGCCCAACTCCTTAGGGGACTGGGGAGGCTGCCAGGTGCTTTTGGTAATGGACATGACCCGTCTAGTGCATACATATTGTGGGCACACTTTAGCTATTCAAAGCCAGGTGGAGGAAATAGAGGAGTGGGGTAGGGGAGGGATGGGATTTAGAAAATGGATAAAAGGCAAAATGTCCCAAAACTATTTGCTGTGGCTCTTCATGGGTTGAAAGCCCACATTGTGTGAAGCAGCAAATCAAAGTAATCTTATTCAGCAATCACAGACTGCATCAAAAATACAAAATTGTTCTCTTCTAGCTGGCTAGTTTCTCATACTGCTAAAAAAAAAAGCCTCTTCATTAACTACTGTGGTTTATTGTTCTAGGGGCCACAGCCACTTCATATTTTCAGGGAAACATAATTTAAAATTTTTTTCTAACTTGTCAACTAACTTTGCAAAGTCCAGTGAATAGAGATGAATTCTTGGACCTAATTTGATGTTTAAAAGAAAAAGTCCTCCAGCCAGCAGATTCTTAAGTGTCTAGGTATTCTGTGAGAGAGGGGCCCTCCCTTCTCTGGGGGACAGCTCCCCTCTGGGTCCCTGTCCTCCAACCAGCCCCTTCACCTTTGTCTATTCTCCTTGGATAAGAGCCTTACAATGAATAGGCAACATTTTTTTTAAAAGAAAGGAAGAGGAGGGCACTATTGAGAAAGAATTAGAGGCCAAATGGGGCCCATGGAGGAAAAGGAATTCAACGACTAATATAACTCAATGGCATTCCCTTTGCAGAGACTAATGAACTTTTACTTAGCTAGCCGCAGTTCACCGCATGTCCTCGACTCATTTGAGACCATTTCCCAAGAATAAAGAAAACCATGTGGTTCTCAGCACCATCTATGCACAGTGCGAACCTCCCTCTGCCTTTTCTGCTGGATTTTTGTGCTGGGAACACAAAAGCTCCTCCCTTCTTCTCCCCTCCTGCTTCCTTGGGTGGGGTTCTTTTGTACAAAGAAACAGAAAGTTGTGTGGTTTGTTACCCATATGGAAAAGGTAAATTTTGCCTGAAAAAATATACACATGCCATAATTTGGTATAATCTTCCATTTGCAAATGTCCTCAGATGTCCCCGAATAACAGAGTGTATATGAAACACCCAAATATTTATCCCAAAGTTGCTGAAAGTATAATGTGGTAAGAAACTACAAGATCTCCTGTTTCTTCTGTGTTAATACAGATGCCTTGCCCATCATAGCAATTTTCATGCGCTCTGGTACTGTCTATAAATTACTTCATCCCAGATAAGGCATGTTTCCTTCAGGAAGAGTTGGTCTCTAGGACACACAAGCTAGAAGGTGACACTTATGCTCCCTCATGGTTCTGGATTTTCTTTTGTTTATGGTTCCCAAGGTAATGTGATTTTGCATTTATTTTGGTTAGATACTTGGAGTGAAATACCCGACACCCTCAAATGTTGTGTGTTTGGAAGAGCACTTGGTGACATGGCGTTACATCTGGGAGAAACAAGTTGTGGTTGGATTTCTGGAGTGAACTTGATGCAGTCCAAACCTTCTGAGATATTCTTGGAATATCGTTGTGCGTCTGTACTCCAGGAGATTAATCTCTAAAAATTCTAACACAGTTACAGACATATTTATTCCTCAGCCATCTGAAAATTTATTCCAAATCAAGAAAACACTGTGAAATTTCACAGGCCCTACCTAGTAAGTGGTTGTTAACTGGATTTACTGTAGGATCCAATTTGCATTGGACTATTTGGTTACTAGATTCTTGAACATTCTTACAATATTTATTCATGATAGTTGTTAGGAGTGAAATCAAGATAGAGGTCCCTTTTGTGTAACATCAGAGACCCACTTCGAAGGTGACTTCAGGTCAGATTCCTAAAGACGCTTTTGGTTTGATGAAGCCACAGTGAAAATCTGAAAGAGTCTATTCAAGGGTTCCTGGATGTCTCCTGGAGGTGTCATCTGAGATTTGTACTTTTGATTTCTCCAGCATCCATGGGCTCCATTTGACCCCGCCACCTCTTTACTGTTGAATCTGAGAAGTCCCAGCCTGGTGGCACCTTGCCTGTTCACTTCCTCTAGTGGGCAGAAATAACCAGACTTACAAAGGAGAATGTGTGCTATCTGGCCTGAGTTTCCAGGCCATGCAGGAACAGTGCTCCGGTTCATGGAAGTCCAGAAGGTCCACACAGAGATTAGCTTGCTTATACAATAGGAATGATCAGCTTATGCCTCCCCCTCCAAGCTGCCAGCATATAATGTTCTGCAGAGTCATGACGCCTCCTGGTGTCTCCATCATAGGTCAAAGAGGTCCAGAATAGAATAAATAACTAGCATAATTGCAGATATTTATTGAGCACTTAGCCATTTGTCTTATATCATGTTAAGGTCATGTCTTGGTTAGGGTTTCTATTGCTATGAAGAAACACCATGTCCGTGGCAACTCTTATAAAGGAAAGGAAAACATTTAACTGGGGTGGCTCTCTTACAGTTCAGAGGTTCAGTCCATTATCATCATGGTGGCACATGGTGCCGTGCAGGCAGACATGGTGCTGGAGAAGGAGCTGAGGTTCCTACACTCTGCAGGCAACAGGAAGTAGTCTGTGACACTGGATGCTATCTTGAGCATAGGAGACCTCAAAGCTCTCCCCTCAGTGACACACTTCCTCTGACAAGGCCACACCTACTTCGACAAGGCCACACCTCCTAACAGCAGAGTTAGGAAATGGGGACCATTTCCTATGAGATTATGGGGGGTCAATTACATTCAAACTACCACAAGTCCTCTTAATAATTATTATTTCAAGTGGAGAAACCAGGGCAGGGATTTTGAATGACTCGTACTGATCAAACAGCATGATGGTTCAAATGTGTGTCAAATGCTTTGACACTCCTTCCAAAGCTGGAGTCCAATTCTATTCTGTTTGCCTGAGCTGACCGTAGAGACCACATTCTAATGAACACGATGTCATTTGAGTGATGTGAAATGCTCCCTAGGCTTGTAGGACATTTCCCTATCCTAGTAGGTTCTCTCACGGATTTCTCCCTCTCGGGGATGTGTGCAGCCTTGCAGTGCCATAGCCAAGCTACAGAAGAAGACAGGGGTCGAAGGCAGCCATCATTCTCTACCATTCTGCCCTTCCCAAGAGCAAAGGAGGCTGCTGGAGGAGTGGCGAGTCTGACCATCCGCGCACACTTGATAAACATTTCACTCAAACTGCAGAAGAATAGAGTCTATTTCTGGAACCTCGGCAGTCCAGTGATGGCAATATTCACATCAGCTACCTAGGGTCACTCACTTCCTCAGAGATTCTGAATTGGTGCTGGTGGAGACCTTTTGTCCGAGCCTTCCTTTTTAAGGCTCCAGACAGAGTTACCTTTATCTGTCAACACCTTACTTCAGGCAGGGCTGTTATATCATCAGTCGGATCATAGCTTCTCTTAGGGCTGTTTCTGTCTTGAGGATACCCTGCAGTTACCACCACGTTGGATACAATGTCAGTCTATAAGGCTAAAACATGAATTATCTTTTTATCCTCTATCACTTTGGGGGTATGAGTAAAATACAAGCAATTCACCTCTTTGACTGGACTACTTTGGTGAGAGGTTGTCTCTCGTGAGAATTGTTAAGACTCATTTTTCAGAACCTTTTTCTCCTGCGGCCATCTTATTATTACAAATCATTTTTATGGCCACAATACTCGGCTGAGTCAATGACAGCTCTTGACTCTCCTACACATGCAGTTAAGAGTGTTAGTCTCCTTAGAAACTGTTAGGCGGTTTTCAAAAAGTAACCATTATCTCGTGGGGTATAGAAAATATACTTTCTCTAATACCTATGTTTTAGTACCAAGGTAGTTAGTATATGGTCTAATCAGGGAGTTAGGAAGTCCTTGGTGAAAGGCTCTGTAATTACTAAAGGAGAATGGCAGTGTGCTGAGATTTTCATCACTGGGACAAATAGCTGAGAAAAGCATTTTAAAGGAGGAAGGGTCTGCGTTGCTCATGGTTTCAGGGGTCATAAGCCATCAGGGGTCATAGGCTATGGCTGGATGGTTGTATTGTTTCTCGGTGGTAGAGCAGGTTGCTCAGTTCATAGTGACCATGGGATAGAGAGCTAGGCTCAGGCCACGGCAAGAAACAGGCCCAAGGACACATCCCCAGCTAGGACTGGGACCTCCCCAAACAGTGCCACCAACTGCGGACCAAGCCTTTAACACTTAAGCCTGTGGGGATATTTCATATTTAAACAGGGACACATGACTGTAAGGATACGCAAAGGAGAAGGGAGGAGAGTTAACCTGACTCTGCAAGTTCAACACATTACATCTTTTAAAGGGCAGACGCCACCACTTCTTTGCCGCCACCTCTGCAGGCTTTCTCCACAGCAGCCACGTGGCTCCTCGGCCTGCACTCTAGGTAGAATTAGCTTCCCCTGAGTAACACGATGCTTTCACTCCTGAGCCTGGCCTCGCTTATCTCCCAATTACTCCCATGGTTTCTACTCTAATAACACCTGGCAACCATTCCTTCCGGCTTCACACCCCTTTCCAACTCAGGCAATTCGTACTCTTTAGGGATTCAGGAAGTGGCATGTGATCTGGGATGTCACCCCTCACCCAACCTGATCTCTACTCTTGGCCCTCTCCGCTGCGGGAGTTGATCTCCCCCACTCCATGTCCCAGTTATTCTGAAGAGAGCCCAGGCTATCCCATGCTCTTCTGGAAGTCTCCGTTGAATGCTTTCGTCAGACCTCGTCAGAGATGTTTCTGTGTGCTGTGGATGGCAGGCCATGCAGACACTCAGAACTGTCAAAGCACAGACAGGAAAGGTGTCTGTCGGTGGAGTGGTGAGCCACAAATGGGATCCCTGTGTGACACCCACAGCCTCCCAGGCTCAGATCCGCAAAGAAGTGGGACAGAAAGCTTGTAAGGTCCAGAGACTGGGAGAACTGAAGTGGACAGGCGTCTTCTAGAAACAACAGGACCACTGTATTAGTGGAGTCATGGCAGCTGATCTGGACCGCACAGCGCCTGCATAAGCCAGTCAACATTCCAGCACGGATGAGGAGCGGCTTGTGAACCCCAGCTCCTAGATGAGGGGCTCTCATTAGCCTCTGAGGGAAGAAGACCATATTTTCTCTGAAGATGTGGTCCCTGGTAGGTAGGTCCAGTGGATGATCACAAACCCACACTCTACTCGAGCAGGACAAATCGGACTCACTGAGTTATTTAACAAAAAAGGGGCGTGAAGTGGGGAAGTGGTGCAGAGCTTGGAGTAGGTCTGGGAGGAGCTATGGGAGGAGTAGCCATGAATTTGATCAAAATACATTGTATGCATTATAAAACTATAAAAAAATTAATAAACATACTTTTTTTTAAAAAAAAGAGATCATGTGTGCAAAGTCCTTTACCTACCTCGTGACACAGTGCTCACGTGTGACTACTGACATTGTCACTACCTCTTGACACAGTGCTCACGCGTAGCTGTTGCCATTGTTAGTGTGCAGCAGAATCAATGGTTAAGCTCTCCTCTTCCTGATAACAATGAAAGAGAGGAAGGTTGAAAGATAAGTAGAAAAAGACAGAGGGAAATCAATGAAGACTCTTAAAATGGGTAGGAAACCAAGCGAGCCAAAGCAACGAGACTAACAAGAACATTAAACAGAGCAAGGGAAATCTGACAAGCCTTCCCAGTAGCCAGGCCGTTCTTGCTAGGAGAGAGCCAAAGTCCCTCTAATGTGTCAATAAAGACCAGACCAGACTGGCCACTCGACAGACGCAAGACCAGCCATCAGACTTCTGACTGGTTTGGGGGCTTGAGTCCTCCCTTTCTTCGATTCCTCCGTAAGGCATTTATAGCAGATGTGGAAATACCCTTTACATCTCTCCCATTTATCCTTTCATCCCCTCCCCCACCCAGGGCAAAGTGTGTGGAATCAGTTTCACATGTTAAAATGACTGAGCAAGGGAACTTTGCAAAACTAGAGTGCCTTACATTCAGCACACCACTGGGAAGAGAGAGGCAGTCACTGGCAACCGTCTTTTGAGCTTACCTTCATTGTTTTTATTGGGTCTATGTTGGAAATAAAAAATGGGCAGAATGCTTCTGGGTATTTGTTGATTTATTCTCTGAATAAAATTGGTCAGAATACATTTTCTTAAAATAACAACCAGATACAACATGCAAGCTGTACTTTGTTCCCCTTGCCCCCGCTGCCTCCACTTGCTCCTTCCCCTCTGCCCATTTTCAACTAATAGTTCCTAGAATTGAAGCCAAACACTAAAAGAGCTGATATTACTGCTCTCCTGTATTTCATTTTTAAAAGGCTTTTAAAATACAGTCATTTCCCCCAATTCTTTATTGGTCAGAATTCTGCCTAGAAAACATCTTTCAGAAGTATCTCTCGAAAGATTATTTTAGAATATTGGTATTGCTTTCTTTAGGTGCCTGCTTAGTGTTTTCCATTGCCTTAGTATTGCCTTAAAATGCTGTAAAACCAAAGTCATGACTAAGCGACTAGGGTTCTGTACACTACCTGCGCAAGATCACAGGATGTGAAAAGAGGGAGAGCTTCCTGAGGAAAGACCCATTTTATTGATGAGGAAATCAAGTTAGGACTCTACCCCAGATGGCCTCGCTCTTCATCTAGAACCTTTTCTATCATCCCTAGACTCAAGTAGCGACCTCAAACTGATGTGTTTTATTTCCTCCGATCTAATCCAAGCCGCAAAACAGTAGCGAAATGCGAAAAGCTAGCATCCACAGGACCCCTATTCTGCCAACTAATTGTTCAATAATTTTTATGTCTAAACCTATTTGAGTCATAAAATCATTATTCCACCTTACCAACAGAGATATTAGTCGGCCAGGATAATCTATATGAAGCGGCAGGTGGCAGGTATAGGACGGGACTCCAGAGTCCAGACACCCACATGTTAATAATGAATGGTCTCTCTGCAATCAGGTTTCTCTCTTGGGTCGTGAGAACATAGCATCGCCTATTTCCCCATGTCTCAGAGCTGAGGCTTCAATGTCATTGCCACAGCTTTGCACCATCGGAATAGCTCATTAAGAATGGATTTTCACCGCACGGTGTTGCATGCCTTTAATCCCAGCACTCAGGAGGCAGAGGCAGGTGAATATCTATGAGTTTGAGGCCAGCCTGGTCTACAGAATGACTTCCAGGGCAGCCAGAGATAGACAGCAAAACCCTGACTTGAACCCTGCTCCTCTCAAAAAAGTGTTTTCAATCTCCTTCTTTTGGAAATATCTCAATACGATAACAGTAATTTTGTAATGCTGTATAGGAACGAGCATTGCCACTATTTTACTATTTTCCAAACTACCCTAACATTAAACACTACTAAAAATCTTCCCCAAACTGCTGATAAAGTAATTATAAACAAGAGCACCTGCCACATTGTATAAGAAGACGCAGAAAGGAAAGAAATTTCACAATATCCCAACTCGCTGACCAGATCTGGGGAGCATTATATAAATTGTAGCGGATCTAAATATAATTCTTCTTGGTTTTTCTTTTTTCAAAACACAATTTAATGAGTATCTGATATTCTGTTCTCAACAACAGAAACAAATGGCCTGAGAATTTATAGAAACATCTTTCCACTGGCAAAGAGAAAGCTTGATAAAGCCTTAAAATTACACGCAGTTTAGGAAACAATAGGGGATGCGTTAGACTTTGAAAGTCATGACTAAGACTTTACAAAGCCTTTTTGTAAAGACATAAACTTGAAACCGACTAATGGGAATTCTACCAATGGCATGCTCCCACCTGCCCTTGAAAATATTAAAGCGAACAGTGGCTCGGGCCTGTCCCTTTAATTCAGTACCCTGTCTTCTATACTGTGGAGTACCTTTGAGCCTGTGCACTGGCCACACACCATTCACCTACATACGTGACCGCAAAGACTCCTGACAAGCATGTTCCTTTGTGTGATGAATGTTTAAGTCACGTCATTAGTGTCTACGCACTATGTGGTAAAAGTTTGCAAACAAACAAAAGAAATCAAAATGTTTATAATTTATATAATTTACATTTGTGATTTCCATTTCCATCTGAACTCTGAAGAGTTCGGCAGATTTTAACAGTGTCCACCTCAGTATTTCCGATTCTAAGACTTGTTTAAGCAGTGAGGGACTAATTATGAGGAGGGTGAACGGAGGTCATAGAAAAGAACTTTAACCCGTGTGCACAGAGCACCAACAGATTCTGGAAGGAGCCAGCCTTGTGTGGATGAAGGTCAATGAGGGGGCCCATATCTGTAACTTACAGGGCACTGTCAATCTATCCTCACACAGCCTTCAGCTCCCCACTTCCAGTTTGCTTTTCTCTTGGTCTAATAGAGGCAGAGATAGAAAGAGGTAACCAATGTGGATGGACGCTTAAAAGAAATCCCACACTAGCTCAGAATTGAGAACTAGATGGTTATTTATTTATCAGGATCCTCTGAACGGAGATCAGAAAACGAATCCTGCAACTGGAACAGAGAGGCTGGAAAAGAGGCTGGGCACATGCTCTACATCAGCATATATAGTATGAGGCCACACCCCAGTGGGCGGGTACCCACTAGCTGTAAGACTTCCTACAGCAAACCAACTCCTGTAACTGACCCTCCTGGTAGCCTGGTGCCACTGCTGTCAGTGGGCATCTTAAACTTTCACATCACCATGGCACAGACAACCCAAGGGAGGAGAATCATTTCCGTACATGAATTCAAACACTTTTAGTCAGTTGACCCCCATGGGCTGGCATGGTGGGCAGCTCTGCCCCTGGAAGCAGACTGTCAGGTAAAGGCTGTCCCCATCATGGTGAACCTGAAAGCAGAGTGGACAGACAAGAGACAGCTGTAACCTCGAAAGCCCTGTCCCTGGTGATCACCCCACCAAAGTACCCCAGACTTCCAAAATGTCCCCAAGGTCTACGGAATAAATGTTCAAAATATGAGCCAGTAAGGATGGTACATTTTCAGAACCCAACTACAATGGGGAAAAAAGTCTTAAGTTATATTTCCTTTTGTCCACCGGAAGCTGTAGGAATGGACAATTTTCTGTGCCCTAGTGAGAGGAGCTGAAACCGGGAGAAGCTCCCAAGAACTCCCAAGCCTCCAGGAAGTCAATTCCGAAGACACTGTGGTTTCCATCTTAGTCCCAGACTCCTTGAGAGAAGAGACTTGCACCCTGTGAAGATGTCTGGGCTTTAGAAACAGATTTGCTCCTCTTTCTTTTCTGGCATTGGGATGGACAGAGGGCAGAAGGGAAAAACGAGTATGAAATGCACAGACGTGGCTTTGGTCCTCTCTGTGCCACCACTCCAAAGGCCTTCCACTCCTCGGACCCTCCTGCTTCCTGCCAAAAATCATCAAAGACCCACGCTTGCCTTGTTGTGAGAAAAAGTAACTGAAAATACAAAGGACTTGGATTCAAACTGGCAGTTCAAAATGGAAGACGTGTAGACAAAGATGGTCCTTGGGACTGTGGGGGAGGCAGGTCTGCCCCAGCTGGACTGCACTTGACTGCAAGTGCTAGCTATACTGAATGCTTTCTGAATTTCTGGGTCCCTCGACTGGGGCAAAAGGGTTGAAGGCAATTGGAAAAAGACCACAAACCCAGGGTGGGAGCCATGTCTGTTTTACTGAGAAATGAATGCTTGTGCAATGCCAAATGCCTGCCTCACATATGACTCTGAGTCATATGTGACTTTTTTGAGTAAAGTGTGGAAAGAATTGTTAGGTAAAGAAGAAATGAAATCTCACAGGTTGGAGAGGCACCAGCAGGTTCATGGAGAAAACACCAATGAAATGCCATGTGACTTAAAGTAAATCCGGGCAAGGCCAGACATTTCGCCAAACAGTGCAGAGGTGAGTCTTGGTAAAGCGGAGAGAAGACATTTGCAGACTGATGCAGGGAGGTCTGGTCACACCAAGCTTGCTGTGAGGAACAGCATGCGATGGGGGATGGCTTGGGGGTGGGGCGTTGCCAGGATCACCTGGGGAGAAGGCTGGGGCTGCAGGGCTTCTTCATTTCGGAGGCAGCATTCAAAAGGGAAAGCAGATGGTTATCTCTCCTTAGTCCCAGCCTTCAGCATCCTCCCCCTGCTCTTGTTCGTGTTTTCCTCAACACTATGAGGCCAGGAATCTGGTGGACACTGGAAGTGTGCCGTGTGGATTAATGAGAGAGCCAGTTTCGCAGGCGGGGAAGAGAAAGACCCATGGCTGTTTTCAACAACCAAACAAACTATGCATGCTTCCAGTTGCTTTACACAACCCTGCTTCAGACTGTTACGTAAGCATGCTTCCAGCAACCTGGAGAAGTGCACAGACTCTGTAGTTTCTTCCTCGGGCACTTAAGTAAAGGACTGATGGGATTAAGAATGCTTCACCAAGTTAGCGGCCCTGGTGAGGAGGTGGAACTAGAATTGACACTCATTAAGACTGTGCTCCTGGATCCAGGCATTCCCATGACTGCCCCAGGGCTTCACCTAAGCTCACTCGGATGACCACGTGACAGGCATCCCACACTGTAACTCCACCTGAGTAGCTCTGGCTGGCATTCTCGGATACAAAGAAATGTGTAGGAATCTCAGAGTACCGCCAAGTCCCCATGGGCAGGGGAGATCAGAGGATGGCTGGAGCTGTTACCTGCTGAGTGCCGCCCAAGAGGCTGGTCCTGAGTTGCTGGGCGTGGACAGCTGTCCCATCAGCCTTCAGCGCAATGGCCCTTGTGACAGCATAACCGGCTGCTCAGGACACTAATGAGACAGGGTTGGTTTCGGGGGTGGGAGGTAGGGAACTGTGTATTTTTTTTTTAAGACAAAGAACACAAAAAGACAATTAATACAAACGAACAAGGAGGGTGTTGAGGCGGGAAAATGGTTTTGAGAGAAGAGCACGGGACTGCAACAGTTCAGTTGTTACTAACCTTGGCAATAATTACAACTTGATTGCGAAGCGTGAAAGGCTGTGACCACAAGCCTTTTTCATGACAAAGGAGCTTTCCAGGATTCATTCCCCAGCCTTTCCTGTTAACAAAGTTGCCAAGATCTTTGTTCCGTGATTCTGACTAATGGCTATTGCCAACTGGAGACACAAACGGATTTCCTTCTCGTTTTAATACAGGAAGATGGAGTAAGCTAAACAGTGTTGAAAGGAACAATGGATAAACAAATGTTAAGGAGCAGAAAGGTGCGGAAAGGCAGAGAAATCACTGACCCAGTAAGGGAAGGACCTGGGCTTTAGTCAGGCTTGTCACCTCCAACAAAGCCTCTTCTCATTTCCTCTTCACCTGTGAAAGACTGGAAGTAACATGTAACCTCCCCAGTGAGGAGGCCAAGGAAAGGCTGTATGTGGCTGCTTCCGGAAGGCTCAGAGAGAATGATGCTGCTCTTAGCATCCCAGTGGGGTGCTGCATTGCTGTCACAGAGCCTTGGTGTAATGTGGGCTGCCTTGCTGAGCTCTATCTAACAGCCCCAGGGGGAAACCCTTATGCTGAAGCCAATGGCAGCAGTGGTTGATGCTAATTAAGTAAATCACCCAACTGCCACCTGTAGTAACAAACGAGAAAAACATTTTTACCTTATGGTATTAATCTCTTATTTTTTAGGGCAGGGTTATGTGACTTCTTATATGGAAATATGAACAAACGTCTATTGACTCCAACATGGGGCATTGAGGACAGATTAATTAGAGAAATTCATCAGTCCAAGCCTAGCTTGGTTACTAGCTCTGCATCACCACAAAGTCACCTCAGCATCTGCATCCCTGGAACTCCTTGCAGGACTCCAGGCAGTTCAGCTGGTTGGAGAGCGCTTCACCTGAGTTAACTGAAGTGCCAGCAAGGCCAGAAGAGGGTATTGGATGCCCCAAAGCCAGAAAACGGTCATAGATCCCCCAGAACTGAAGTGATAGACGGTTGTGAGCCATCATGTAAGTGCTGAGAACCAAACCTGGGTCTTCTGCAAGAGCAATGAGTGTTCTAAATCACTGAGCCATCTTTTCAAAAGTACGAGATGCTTCCTGAATCTGTTTGTCATCTGTGCAGCCGCCATGCTAACCTTCTCTGTATCATTCCAGTTCTATGTGCTGCCCAAATGAACACTACACACTTCATCAATCTGTTTTTTATTAAAATAACCAAATACTGTAGCATGGGATCCTATAATAGAAACCTGTTTACAGCTGTCACAGCCAAGAGGTCCCAGATTAAGCGGTCAGCAGATTAAAGGCCCTGGGAGCTATTCCATCCTCACTAGGACTCCAAGCTTCCCTTGGCTTCTTTTCTAAGGGCACTAGATACCAACATTGATTTATGAATCACCTGCAGAAGGGTCCCCTCTTCATCCCATCACCCTCAGGGTCCAGTTTCTGCGTATAAATGAAGGTGAGGGATGAATAAGAAAGCATTAGAATTGCATTTGACTCTTTCCCTCCACTCGCAGCTCTGGCCTCACACATAGCTAATGGGCATTATCTGTGTCTGTCGCTGTGGTAGACTAGGCGAGAACAGATTAGCCAATTCTCCTAACAAGCCTGCCCACCTTACTACACAGTCACTCTCCTTCACAGAGGAGGGAACTGAGGTCTCGAGAGACTGACTAACCTTCCCGGGCCCCCATAGCCAACAGACAGAATTCAAATCCGAACAAAGAACACCACCCCTACCTTCTGTTGGATGGAGAGCACCATGGGGCTCTGGCAAATTCTGGAGAGAGCACGAGCTGCTCCGATCACTTTGGCAAATGATCTTGATAGGGAACAGCTACTCCAAAGTAGAGAAAATTCTCAAACATTCACACAAATATGTGTGTGCAGGACTGTTAAGGAGGTTTTTGTCCACAAAACAAACCAAACATGTGGACAAAATGTCCCAAAATACATCTGACAGGACAGATTAAAAAATATGACGTGGTGGTGTATTATACAGCAGCAAACTCGGTCATTCACATTATAGCGAATGAGTCAAAAGGTCAAAGGGAAGTCACCTCGAGAAGGCTGTGGCCTTAAAAGAGTCAGAGTAAGCAGATCCAGCAGTAACAAACATTTGTACATGGATAAGGTTAAAAAATGATCCTCAAGTGAGAGGTAAGAGTGAAATTTTAGCAGTTTCCTTCTTGGACAGGCAGGGAGGGCACGGAGGACAACAGGAGAGCACTGAGAACATTCCAGGTATGTTATGTTCGTAGGTCACGGCTCTGTCATGCTTTTTGGCTCACATTGTAAGTCGGCTGTAATATTTTGAACAAAGCTTAGATCACATAATCTAAACTATCTTTTAAACAGTGACCATTGATGGGGGCCAGAGAGACGGCTCAGCGATGAAAGGCTCTTGCTGTTCGGCTCACAACCACCCACAACTCTAGTTCCAGAGGATCCAAGGCCCTCTCCTGGCCTCCGCAGGCACCAGGCATGTGTGCAGCGTGCTTATATACAGGCAGGTGCATAAACTCCCAGACCCATAAAATAAAGATAAACAAATCTTTTGTTTTTTTAAAGTTACCATTGAGACTTAGCTACAAAGCGAGATGGCTGAATCAGGAGCTTCCTCTTCCCTCCCCCAACCCCAGGCATGGACGCCCACGTAAGTACAAAAGGGAAGCCATCAGTCCCAGGTGCACGGCTGTGATTAACCAGGCCTGTTTTTCTGGTCCTTCCAAACTAAAGGACTACCTGGGGGCTCTGGAGCCTGGATAAATAATCCTGGCAGCACAGCGAAGCAGAGGAAGATGTAGGCCACCCACACAGCAATCAAGAGTTCCTCCGGGTGGGCCAGGAAACTGCAATTATGCCTGCTCCGTATCACGCTAAACCACTAGCAGAACCACAGCAGGGGCAGCATCGGTATCGGTGTTCACCGGGCCATCCGGCCCAGTGGACCAGTAAGGCCCACTCACAGGTAAACGCCCATGTGGTCTGCACAATTGCGCACAATGGAGCAAAACCACAATTACCTCGTTAAAATGGGTCACTAAATCTCTGTAGCCTGAGTGTGGAGAAGACAGACTCGTGTGACAGTACAAGATGAGTCCGAGGGATCTGAGAGTGCCTGGCAGTGTCACCTAGGTGGCAAGAGAGCCTGGCTCCTCTTGGGCCTGTGAAACCCAGATCTCTTCTTCTACAAGGAGGTCTACATTTGGGGACCCTTAGCTCTTGCTTCAGAGACACTCTCTGTTATTTCCAGTTTGCCCACGCATGGTCACCTGAGCCAGCTGTGACAGTTAACTTCCCTGGGAGAATTCAGAAGAGGAAGTAGGGAGACCTAAGGATCAGAGCAGGGCTACCCCAGCAGAACTACAGCTGCCACTCCGGAGGTAAAGGAGCCCCCACAAGTGACAGCCTCCCCTCCTCCACTGGAAGTTTGCACAGGACCCAGGCTTTGCTTGGGTGCAGTCAATGGTCTCAGCATCACCCCTCTACACAGATAAATCTATACTCAATCCCAGAAACTGCCACTGCTCCTCCTCAGATGCGCACCGCTTGTGGAAGGCTTTGAAATGAGTCATGATTCCTGACAGTACTCCCATAATGCCTTTTGCCTTAAGAGGCGCAAGTGGCTACGCCTCACTTTGCTGTCGGCTCTCTAACTGGAGAACAGTCTGACAATTAGCACAACTTAGGAAGGAGCAAAGTGCGCTCCTGAATCGGAGCCCTCACACGCTGAAGTGTCAAGACTAATGAGTTGTTTTCTCTATTAGAAAGCAGATGCATGTTAAACTGGTGTCATTAAGTGTCCACAACAAAGGCGAGGGGACGGAGAAAGAAAAAAATCAAAAAGGCGAGGAAGAAGAGGGTGCATACTCCAACTCCAGCTCATGCCTGACTGAGGTCCATGGCCCTGAAAATCAGGAAACACCAAGCCCAAGGGGAGGGTTAATTGCTTACTCCAGACCCACTAGCTTCCTTGCTATCTGCTGTATGCCCCTGACTTCACAGGCAGCCTTCGCCTTCAGGGACAGATCTGTTTCTATGCATGATTCAATGCTGCTGGTTCCCTGGATAAGTTCAGGAGTGCAGAGGAGGAGGAGAAGCATTTTAATTATAAGCAATTCAGCTTGGCATACATAACTCTCAACCTGTCCGAGTCCCAGACTTCTGACCCTCTCCAAGATGGCCATCTGCTTCTACTGTGGCAGCATGGGGAGGGGCTGCCCATGCAAGTTCCCACACAAAGACAGAACTTGGGGCCAAATGCTTAGTGCTAAGAAGGCCTTAGTTCTGTTGAGATATTCCAAGGCTCTGGTTTTGGAGCAGAGGAAAATGGGGTACTGTGAGGGAGCTGACAGAACCCAAGTTCAGTCCATCTTGATGGAATGTGGGAGTTACAAAGGCTACTCTTGTGTCCCGTCCCCGCCCCGCCCCCGTTTTCTGGTGCAGTTCAGGGTGGGCTGGCTGCTACAATCCTCTGAAAGGCTCTAACTGGGTTCCTGTGCTGGCTCTCCTTGAGTGACAGGCCACCCCAGAAGCCTCTCAATGCAGGCCCTGAAATGTTCAAAAGTGAGTTGGCAATGCTCTCCTTCCAGACCGCCAGGCTAGTGAAGCGGTGGGGGCGTTGTTGCTGGAGGCACAGGAAAAGTGGAGTGTGCTGTCGGCTTAGTGTAGTGAGCCAGCTGGCTATGTGCTCCCAGCGGTGCCCCCACAGGTTAAACATCAGGTAAAGAGGGCAGAGAGGGTGCCGCATGGGATCCGGAAGGCAGAAGGGGCTGGGTAGCAGCTCCAGGCGCTATCAGGGATCATAGGCGCCCCCTTCTGGTGAGGCAAGGACTCGCCACTTCATCCTGTAACAGAACCTTGGTTGCAGAGACTGGGCATTTGAGCCTCCAGGGCATTGGCACCTGGCTGATGGCTGAGAATATGTGCCCGGCAGAGAGGAACCCTTCTTCATACTCCGTAACTATGGGCATACGGCAGTGAAGCTATGCAGTTTGGGTTCTGCTCACTCCTCTGCTAACCACAAAAAATCTATGAAAGTTTCTCTGAGGCCACTGGGTATGAATGAAACTCAGAGTTTTACAGTAAGTGCAGGTTCAGGATTAGAGATGGTTTTAAAACAAGCAAGAGATCCCCCACACAAGGAAAGATCTTACCTGTTTGTTAAAAAAAAATCAAAATAACAACAACAATAACAAAAAAATTCACCTAGAAGGAAACTGGCACACCCAGTTATAACTGGGATTCTCATTTTATTTAAACAAAAACAAAAAACCAAGGATCTGGAAAGCAATGTGGCATAGAGTCCGTCTTTTATCACTGTGAGGAAGTACCACAGCTTTAAGATCACGTCATTGATCGAATAGAGAGTAGCTCATCTCAGTGTGTAAGATCCCAGGAACCTTTAGAGTATAAAACCTCGTTAGAGCTAGCAGAATCCAAGTCACCCAACTACGGAGGAAAAGAAAAAGAAACGACCAAAGTGCCTGGCTCCTCACCACTCTGAGGATTTGGCTTGCTTTGCCTGCGGATCAAAGCAGTTGGTGCTGCCAGTAGTTCACTGAGCAGTGGCTGGTTTTGTTGGCGAGCTGTGGACTTGGAGGCAACGAGACACACATGGGGGCACGACAAGGGACACATTCTTGCTGGTCGTTCTTTGGAAGGAGATGTCATCGCCATACTCCCTCGTTGAGAACATTAACAGCAAAGACGCAAACAACGTATATCCAAGTGGAGCGCACTTCAGAGACATAAAAGTCAAATTCAAATATCTAGAAATAGACTAAAACACATAAAACAAGCAAGAACAGACTGAAAACATAAATTCCTAATTGCTATGAAAGCTTATAGCACTCACAGATGAAACGTCAGAAAGGCTATAGAGGATTTACAGATGGTGAGAAGGGGATGGAGTTATCTTAACATGTAGAGCACTTCAGAGTAACTACGGGAAGACTTCACTCCTCGCTCTAATGAGGACAATTTACTAGACTGTATCATATACTGGAACACAAAGTAAGCAGAAAGACATCAAATGATTTCTTTTGTTGTTGTTTGTTTTTCGAAACAGGGTCTCTCTGTAGCTTTGGAGCCTGTCCTGGAACTAGCTCTTGTAGACCAGGCTGGCCTCGAACTCACAGAGATCATCAGCCCGCCTCTGCCTCCCGAGTGCTGGGATTAAAGGCGTGCGCCACCACCGCCCAGTGAAATACAGGATTTTTTGATGCAAAGGAATAAAAAGATAATTGAGAAATGTTTATGTTTTTAAATATACATCTAATTAACCCAGGATGCAAAAAAGTTACTATGGGAATTAAAAAATACTTAAAGTGAGACCAACTTGGGGAACCCAGCCACTCTAAGAGATACATCTGCATCACAGCTCTGGCACCCATGGCTCAGAGAACACTGCAGAAGATGGGGTGGGAAGACTGTAAGAGCCAGAGGACCGGGAAGTCTGCTGTGAAGCAGCCTCTCTCCTAGAAAGGGCCCAGGAGCAAGAGCAGAACAATGGCAATGGGCAATGGGCCGGTGGGAGGAGGTCCCATCCCTAGACAAAGAACTAACTACAGGAGGTCATGACCTCAGGGAGAAGAAGGTCAGCCTCTCCCCAAGAAGGGCCCCTTTACTAGTTATCCAATGCAGTGCCCAGCCTTGAGCAGATATACACAAACAACGAAAACAGACACAGGGGGCTGTGCTTACATATTTCTGTGCACACACACACACTCACACAATAAATAATCAAAGAAAAAGAGGCTACCAACCTGAGTGGGGAGGATGTGGGAAGGGTTTGAGAGCAGGTAGCTGAGAAGGAGCCGTAGGGAGGAAATGGAGGGGGAAGTGGTATAATTCTATTTTAACTAAAATATATTTTAAAAATTAAAAAAATAAATGGAATAAAAAAGATAATGAAGATATAACATAAAGATAAATGTATGTAGGTAAACTTAGATGGAATTACAGATTAACATGTTAAAGCTTATATATAAATAAAATATCACTGCAGGACAATCTTTAGGTATCAATTATCAGGTTTCATTTTGACAAGGTGGAAAAGAAAAGGCCAAATAAAATACAAAGTAGAAAGAAGAAAATAATGAAGACAGAGCAAAAGCAAATGAAATAAAAGAAAATAAAGAAATGAAACACCTAAGATCATTCCTTTGAAACGGTGAACCTAAAATAAAGAGCCTCCAGCTACATTACCAGGGAACAGGATGATGGGCAGAACACCGCGACACTAAATCTGGACGGAGTCACACCTTGAAATGAAATTAACCAAAACGGACACAATTTGTCCCTAAATGAGGCCCTAAGAGTCTAAATAAGAACTAAAACACACAGCATATAAGCTGCAACTTCCAAAAATAACAATGTATATATAGAAAACCCAATACAGAGGGAGCAATGTCAGTTAGGACTGGGCCTGGATGAAGTACAGTCAACAGGTACAAGTTAATTACATTTCACTGGACGACAGCACAAAACTTTAAAATGTAATATAAATTCATGATATCCATACTAAAGAACTGTAGCACAGAAATAAAAATACAAAGTTTTGTTTATCCTGTAAGGGGAGAGTTATCAAAAATTATTTGGAAGACAGTAACTCCCCCAATTAGGAAATATTAATATATTATGACTTTGATGATCAGAAATGAATTAGTTCAAAATACGCAAGTTCATAATTCATGCTAATACATAAGTAAATTACTTTCCTGGTGGCAGAGCTATAACATTTATGTGAAATATAAAATCTCTGAAAATTTCAGAGTAGCTCAGACGTCATTGTTTTTAAATATACAATTCCAAACACTTTGTCAGAAAGTTACATATCCCCAGAGGTGAGCAAATGTTTTTATATGATTTGATACATTTGATCCTGTCTAAAATTCCCTCCAGCTCAGCTCAGTTTATAAGCTTAGTATTATGATGAGCTTTTAGTTATTTTCACTGCGGATGCTTTTTAGTATTCACTGGCATTAATGTTAGCTGGATTTAATAGTTGGCATGCTATTATTAATGCAACTTTTACCCCAGTTTCTCAGCTAACATGTCAATTTTATATTTGGACCTATATTATAGCATCTGTTTTCAAAAGTAATTTCAGCATTAAAGTACTTTCATAAACATATGATAATCATACTTATATATAATTAGCACCTCCAAGTGACCATATGTAGGTCTGGCTACACTAACGAAAAAGCATATTTAACTTGAAAAATGGTCTGGGGAGATGGATCAGTCATTGAAGGAACATCTGAAGCAAGCATGAGGAATTGAACTTGGATCCCATCATCCATGTAAAAAGCCAGTCCAGGGGCCTGCAATCCGCAATCCTATTGCTAAAGCGGCATTAGGAGAATCCTTGGGTCTTTCTGGCCAGCCAGTCAAGCTGTACTAGTGAGCCCCAAGTTGTAAGAGACCCTCCTACAAAATAAAATAGTCACAGTGGCATGATTTCACCTCTGGCTTTGGAAGGCTGTGCACACACCTGTACCCCCTCCCACACACGAGAAAAATGACTTCTTTGCAAGAAGTCAGTATTATTGACTCTTCATTCTACTCAAGAATTCAGTGATAAATATTCCTGATGGACAATTGAGAACACTCCACTGACATGCTCAGGAAAACATGCCTTACCCTCTGCTTCCAAATAGGCTGCTGGGTGGTGGTGTTTCTAAATCTCAAAATCACTTCAGATCTTGAATGTAAGATATATGCAAACTGGCATGTTTTCACTTTCTGTTAACTCTTTTTTTTTTTTTTTTAATCAAAATGTGTCAAAAGTTTAAATTTACCAAATGGTAAATTCAGAGTAAAACATAGTGGTTTGATAGTATATTCAATATTATGACTCCATCACCCCTAACTGCAGAATCTTTCTGCATTCCTCCAAAGGGACCTGCCTGCCATAGTCAGTTCCCACTGCCTTGTCCGTCAGGCCCTGCAAGCTGCTAAGGTGCTTACCATCTGCATGGGCCTCTCCCACACACCTCATACACAAATCAAGCTAGATGGCGCCTTTTGTGCTGGCTTCTTTCCGTCAAGACTCGGAAAAACATGCATCAAAATATCACTCTTTTCTAAAATGGGTAAATGACATTGATGAACTTTTGGATCCTATCCACTTGGGGTGGTTATAAATGCTGCCTTAAAAATTTCTAGAAAAGTTGTGTGTAGATGTGTTTTTCTTTACCTTGGCATACTGGATTGCTAAATCATATGGTGATCCTCTTTAATTTTTTTTTTTTCGAGACAGGGTTTCTCTGCAGCTTTGGAGCCAGTCCTGGAACTAGCTCTTGTAGACCAGGCTGGTCTCGAACTCACAAAGATCCGCCTGCCTCTGCCTCCCGAGTGCTGGGATTAAAGGCGTGCGCCACCACTGCCCGGCTCCTCTTTAATTTTTTAAAAAGCCATCAAGTTATTTTCCACACCCATTTTACACTCTCCACAGCATGAATAACACAACTACTTCACTCCCACGCTGACCTATTGCCCTTTAAAAAATGTTAATGTTAGCTGGTTGGTGGTGGCGCACGCCTATAATCCCAGCACCCAGGAGGTAGAGGCAGGCGGATCTCTGTGAGTTCAAGTCCAGCCTGGTCTACAAAAGCTAGTTCCAGGACAGCTAGGGCTGTTACACAGAGAAACCCTGTCTTGAAAAACAAAACAAAAAATCACCAAAAAACAAAAACAACAACAAAACCTGTTACCCTACTATGTGTGAAATGGCATCCTACTGTGGCTTCAACTCCACTTCCCTAGTAACTAACAGCATGGAGCATTTGTCCACAAGCTTGCTGGCCATTTCTGTGCCTTCTTCTCAGGGGCTTATTAGCCATCTTTTGTATCTTCTTTGGGTAAATGCTTACACAGAATACACCTATAAAAACTGGGTCATACTGGAGTTGAACATTGTATTCTGAAGACATGTAGTCTGCACAATAGGCCTTGTCAAATACATAGACAGGGTTTTTCTGGGTAGCTTGGGCTGTCCTGGAACTCGCTCTGTAGACCAGGCAAACGTCAAACTCACATAGATTCTCCTGCCTCTGCCTCCTGAGAGCTGAGATTAAATAAAGGTGTGCGCCACCATTCCTGGCTTGTTTTTCATTTTCTTTAATTTTTTTATATTAATTCTTTGAGATTCCATACAATGTATTTTGATCATATTTATTCCCCTCTCCCTGTTCCCAGACCCACCTCTACTCCAACCCCAACTTCATGTTCTAATTCAAACCCCTTGAGTTGTATTGTGTTGGTCAACTAATCTTGTGGGATCTGCCCTGCTGTATGGTAAACATACCAGAGGTCACACCAATAAAGAAAACTGACTTTGCTCCTCCTCAAAAGCTAAAGGCTGAGTGCAGACCTCCCCGTCTATGCTGGGATTTTATCTGGTTTGGTATGTACAAGCCTTGCCCTTTAACACACATCTTAAAACATCTACTGAAATCTATCCCCCCTCCCATTGGGTGTGGTGGACAGCAGCAAGTCAAGCCAGCCCATTATCACCAGCACACGCTAGTGCTCGACCTTGGTGCTGTGTGGCTAAGCTCTGCTGTTCATATGGTAAGGCGTATGGAATATATTTCCAACTGGCACTGCCAATTTACTCTGGGCCTCTCAGGACAGAACCCCATAGTAGCCCATCCTGGCAGCAGTACACAGTGTTCTGAGTACTAATACACTATGGCTGGGTTTGTGTCTATATAAATATTAGGGGCGGTTTGTCCATTTCTGAAAGAAAAAACAAGGCAGATGGAATTTTGTAGGGATTGCACTGATCTGGCCACTGGGTGCACTGCCACCTTGAATCCCCAGTTCTGCCCTCACAGCACTCAGTCCCACGCACCACGTCATCTTTAATGAGGTTACAGTTACGCAAATCAATACAGTCCAAGAGGCAAAGCCTGGCATCAGCAGACCTCGGGGCTGCATGTTTGCTGCCCTCCTAACCTTCCATTTCACCGTGCTTCTCAGCTAAATACTGCACCACGTCCTACCTGGCTCTGTTTTCCCTCCGCTGTACAGGACACATCTGTGAGAAGTATAAAAATACTACAAAGACTGTTGCTCCAGAAATAGTTTAACATATATTAAGAAAACCAAGTAACAAGAAAAAATATATTTTATTTTAGCAAACAAAATGCTAAGTGCATCAATCTTTTTTCACAGTAGAAATAAATTATGCACAATGTAAGTTCCTGCCTTGTATTATGCTGTTTTGATCAAATATGCCACATATATTCATTGAAAAGACCAACAAGACAGACTGACACCACAATGGATACATGTAGTTACTTTTGCTCTGAACAAGCCTTTTCAGTGTGAACGCAGAACGGAGATGCAGGTGGCTAGATTAGGTACACACTGTATGGCGAATACCCACCTGGAAAAATGAGGCTTTCCATGTGCAGCTTTCCGACCTTTCAGCCCGGGGCATATTTAAACACACATACAAATGTCTGGAGAAACGAGGTTGCAGGTACAAAAGTAAGAGAAAGGAGACAATAGCCTCAACTTTGTTTTTTTCTAACAAACCCTTTGACACTCATCCGGGGGACAGAGAAATGAGCTAGGTTTAAGAAGCAATTCATTGCAAGGAATGCAGAGGAATCTTCCACAAAGGGACACTCACTACCAACAACAGCTGTAGTTTATGTCACATGGTACTTAGAACATTGTACTTAATCCTGAAATCTTCCTTCTGACTTTTTGCCTCCATCTATAATCCCAAATCAGGGGACCTT
Organism: Dicrostonyx torquatus; assembly: GCA_028555095.1. NCBI lineage: Eukaryota > Metazoa > Chordata > Mammalia > Rodentia > Cricetidae > Dicrostonyx > Dicrostonyx torquatus. Next base: position 1,765,506 of record JAQHUG010000104.1, on the reverse strand, counting down.
TAAACTGCTTTGTAGAGGTAGCCAATGAACAACAGAACATTGCTACCTGGAAAGGAGACATAACAGTATAGACTCAAGTCAAAACTGATTTATCTCCATGTAGCTGTGAATGAAAGGAACTGACCTACAATCTTATATTAGGAAAACTATAATCCCCAAATTTCAAAATAAAGACTCATATTAAAAACCCAAACCACCCTTGGTGTTGCCAGGCAGCAGTAATATGCAAATGCCATCAAGATCATCAGGAAAGCAGTGTCTTCACTTGCTCAGGCGACCTGTGTAGGATGCTCTCCGGATCTTTGTATGAGTTGATGGGACTCATCACGGCTGCATGAACTTCCTCATAGGCTCTGCAGACCAGCTCGGTAGACTGCTTTATGATCTGCTCCCTGTCAATGAGCAAACAAAACCAGAACATGACATAACCCCAGGAACTCTAAGATCACACACCTGGATGATGTCTGAATGACATGCTTCATCTCCATGCTGAGCAGTTCCTACTGATGGGGATGAGTAATGACTGCTCACTAAAGTCTTCCTCATTAACATGCAGCCTCCAAAAGTCAGGGGCTGCACCTCACCCACGGCTTGGCCATCACAACTAAAACAGCACCTCACATACAAAGATTCCTTGACTCAGGGTGGACTTACATCTTGATGAAGCAAGCTAAAAACATGGGAGGGGAAAAAAGCATTTAACATCCTTAACCTACCAAACAGTGCAACCCAGAATACCTTCAATGTGTTCAGAAAACTTAACCTCAGCTTAGAGTTGGGTCAGATCATCTGATAAAGGTACTAAGAAATTATTCTAGTTGTCATACATATCTATGCAGTGAAGTTGCCAATAATAGATGATAATTCTTCCAGCTGTCTTTCTGGGATTTATGTTCTTCTTTATAATAATGCCCCAAATACATTTGTAAGACGATCTACAGACACAAGTCTGTGACTTTTAGGTCCAATGTGTGGATGGGAACACGAGAGGAGTCCATTCTGAGATGTTGGGTCAACAGTACCTGGTACGGATCTATCCTTATTAAGTTAAAGGAACTTGATAATTTTTCAAAAATTGCTAAATATTGCAAAATAAGTTAGAGAGAAGGAAGGCATGTTGAACAAATATCCGAACACAGTGCAGTGATGTTTACTTTCTGCTAGGAAGGCGGTGGCAGAAGATTGATGGAGTGCAAGCAAATAGGGCTCAGAAGCTAAGACTACTTGTTCTGCCATCAAAAGGATCCCAGCAGCCATGTAAACTGCCTAGAACCCTAACCCCACGAGGTACCGAGACAAGAGGATTTGGGGGACTTGTAGCTACAAGTTTCAGCATGAAAACGTAAACTCCAAGTTCAGGGAGAGACCATGACTCAAAGGAATAAGCAGAGAATAATAGAGGAAGAAACTCTACCTTCCCACCCAGATGCACACACTCAGATAAACCCTAGGAAGAAACTGGTCGGGAATCTACTTAGTCACATGAGACTTCATGTGATCTCCTGTCTTGTGCATTATCCTGTAGCTAATGGACCTTCACAACACGTGTACCAAAATACTGTCAAAATTATTTTTCATAAGTGAAACAGCCAAAACCTGTCATGAGATGGCAATTAACAACTGTTACATATACATTTGAAAACCACGGTTTTTTTTTTGTTCTGCGACAAGTCAGAAGTGAGCTTTAGAAGCTGTTTCTACCTCATCACTCAGAGCAGAATGATGGATGCTGTTATTACCCCAGCCTCATTCCTCATAGTTTGTTGCAATCTGACTACAACATAAAGAATATACGGGACAAGGACTATGCTGCCATACAAATGGTTTGGAATCATAAGGCACAAGAGGGTATTAAACATCATTTTAAAAACAAATAACTGACAAGAGTAACATACTGAAAAATCTTATGAAGTAATTTTAGTTTTCAAGTCTTTATAAAAAATTAGTAAAACCGAGTTCAATTTGTGCCATGTTTCTAAGCTAAATTAGCTTACAAATGTCAATAATTAGCAACAGTTGAAAAGCAGAACAAAGGTAAAACACAGATAATGAAATAAAACCTGGCCAAAAGACCTTACAAGACTGTAACTGGTTCTGAGTGTTGGAATGGGATAGCACAGTCTTTCCCATGCTGCTCCCCAGTCTAAGAGGCCACTGAGATAGAGAAGGAATTAAAACTGAACACGGACTGTGGAAGACAGAAAGAGCAGAGGTGGTGGATCAACCCAGTCTTGGAAGCAGTCAGACAGTGGAGAGAAGAAAGGCAGGGTTCCTTCTCCCTGCCAGCTCAGCCACAGCCAGAGGAGAGCCAGAAGTGGTGATTCCCTGCAGTGAGCCATGTCTAACTCCCAGTTGAGACTCAGGAACTCTGACAGTGTGAGAGGTGGGATCTCCACCAAGTCCACACATTCGCTTTCATTAAATGTTTCCCGGGGAAGTCTACATGGCACGGTAGGGAAAAAACACTACTGGGAAGGAATTCCAAAGGCTGGAACTCAGGTTAAGGCTGTGGCGCTCACTAGTTACCTTGACTGTATTCTGTATGTCCCACCAAAGCACTGAGTAGATAAATCTTTGCAGAACACCTTCAGCATTTAAACTATACGATTCAGTCAACAGATGAGAGCTTGTCTTAAAAAAAAAAAAACCTATATATTCATCTTAGTGCACATACACACACACACACCATTCTACACAGAGGAAATGCAGTCCTAAGTAGGCCTGTTGGCTCTCTGCATGTTAGCTGTTACTTCTGCAGTGCTCAAATGACTTTGCCTCTATTTCATTATGAAGTCTCTACTATCTCTCTCTCTTTTATTTCAAGTAGAAACTACCCTGCAAGCTCACTCTTTATCTTTTTTTTAAAGATTTATTTATTTATTATGTATACAACATTCTGCCACAATGTTTGCCCGCATGCCAGAAGAGGGTGCCAGATCTCATTACAGATGGTTGTGAGCCACCATGTGGTTGCTTGGGAATCAAACTCAGGACCTCTGGAGGAGCAGCCAGTGCTCTTAACCTCTGAGCCATCTCTCCAGCCCCCTCACTCTTTATCTTGGAATGCCTATGTAAGTGTTTTATCTATGTACCATACTGTTTTTCTTCCTGCCTGGTGTCAGGTTATCACGCTAATTAGCAGTATCATGAAATAGTTTGAAATTATGAGACTCATTACAGTGACAAACTACTGATGTCTTAAATGGAACAGCTTGAGGGACTATGTAGTGAAATCCAAAGTGATCAAGAAATCATCTAAGTCCAGGTGTGTGCTTGGGACCTTGGATCTCTTGCAGGCAAGCTTCTCAGCGGTGCTGTGGAGCACTACTTCAAGCCTGGGCACCCACCCGCCTGCATTTACATCAATCACAGTCAAGCTCATGGCTGATGGATGAAAGCTAGGTTCAGAATGGTTTCTGTGGTACAATTTTCATAAGGATAACAAGACTCTAAGCACCAGAGGGACTGGCTGGCTATAGTGAAATAGTTTTCCAGACACAGCAGGCTAGTTAGCTGCTCCTATGAACTCACGGTAGCGAGGGCTGCAAGCACAAGTCCCACACAGGGTGGTCAAGCCAGCCACGCCAGTGTGGAGAGTGGAGGAGCACAAAGACAAACTCCCAGGGAACTACTGGTAATTGATGGCTGCTGGGGAAAGGAAAAGTCATTTTTCTCCAAGGCTGTGGTTCCTGAGAAGCTGTCCATCCTATATCAGATGGTCCTTCACCCAGGCACATGCAGGCAGCACTAAGAGGACTCAGTAGGTTGTTTAAAAAAAGCACATGGAGTTGGGAGGAAAAATAAGGGCTGGGGAGGAAGTAGAGAGAGGAAATAGGAGTGGCTTTGATCAAAACACATATGCATGTATGAAATTCTCAATTTTTAAAGATAATACAAATGGAGGGAAATGTTATTTTAATAAAAGATGTAGTCATTCATAAAGTTAGGCCACTAACCACCCCATGTCTCTGTTACCATAAAATCTTGGGATTAGTTTACTAAATGGTATTCTAATCCATCCAAGCTAATTTTCAAAAAGCAGAAAACTCAACTCTTATGTGGATATAAAAATGAACATGTCACAATTCTAATTCAGGTCAACAATGAAAACTCCTGATGGTAAAGCTGATCCCAAAATACTCTGCTAAACCAGATAACACATCCCCAGGGTGATGTGGCCTTGGGGCATCTATAAGTATTGGAAAAGGAAGGTTCAAATAAAACAAGTTATGTCTGAACAGGCTAATGTGCTGTGGTACAAGGAGAATCATGACCTTTGGGACTTTCTTACCAAGCACCACTACCATTTAACAAATCTACACAGTTTGAAGCCTTTAAGTTCCAAAGAGCAGAGCCAAGTAAAGGCTCACCTCTTCCACTGGTCTCTCCTGCTGTCAGGTCAGCAGACAACATGACACCAAAAGCCCAGGCTACTCTCCAAGACCTAGTAACTCCCCAACACATCGCACAGTTAGACAGCAGCTGGCCACACCATGGATCACACAGCAGACAGCATAACCATGGGAAAATGAGTGAACTGAATCTTAATGACACATTTTTACTAAAAGGCAGTGCCATTTGTTTCCTTGTACTTCAGAATGCTGGACACTAAGAACTTGTTTACCCAGTCACAAATGTCAAAATTTCCAAACTCTTAATACAGACCACTATGGAAGTGCACAGAGAAATCATTCTCATTAAAATCTGCTCATGCAAATTGGTTGTATTTTAAACAGTTATGTACAGCACTGAGCTAGCAAATGAACTGCTCCTTGAATCAGGGAGCTTGTTAACCAGCACTTAGGATTCTCGTTGCCTAACAACCTGGTGCAACTTCAGCATTACCATAAACCTACTGGTCCTAAAAATAGCTTTTTTCCACACGCAGGTTCTGAGATCACTAAAAGTGAGCGTTGGTGAGACACACCACGTGCGCACCGGGAGAAGGCTTGCCCATCAAGGGCTGGGAAGACAATACATTGAGGAATCCTAAGTGCTGTGTGCAGCTTTAGCGCTGCTGGTTTGGTTTTGTGTTTATGTAGCTCTGGCTGGCCTCGAACTTGTTATTTAGACCAGGATAGTCCAGAGCCCGCAGAGATCTGGGTAGCTTGGCCTCCTGTGTCACCATCTCTGGCTCCATAACTACTGTACTCTGTGCTCTTCAGGTGCTGCTGCTGGACAAATGCACCAGCACCCTTTATGAACTGATGCTATTATCACCGGGAAGTGTTTCCTGTTTCTCACGTTAACACCTCGTCTAATTCCCCTGGTGTTGACACAGCTATCTCAGCGTTATTGTGATGAGTGCTGCCTGGCTTCTATCATCCTTTTAATTGTAAACTGTCTTCTGCACTCAGGGTGTATGTATTACAGACAGCAGGTATCTGGGCCATGCTTTGTAATTCAGTCTAAGGGATTCCTACCTTTCCAATGGAGCACACTGTCTTCTTTCTACATTCTACAGTTATCTGCCAGGCTGCACGTTAGTCTATTGTCTTGCTGTCTTTTCTTGTTTCCTTTGTGTTTTTCTCCTTCTTTCCTTGTCTGCTTCAGAGACTGCTGGGCGGTTTCCCGTGTACCCCCCAACAGCACTGCACACCACACCATCCCAACAGCACACTCCTGCTTCCCGTGAACCCCCCAACAGCACTGCACACC
>JAQHUG010000104.1:1732038-1759333 GCA_028555095.1 Dicrostonyx torquatus | reverse complement strand
TCATGGCATTGGGAAGGAGTGCAATATGCTGGCGTTTATGTAGATGGTAAGATGTATTAATTTTGCTATTAGCTTTCAAGGATTTTTTTCCTTTGGTATAACTTTTGGTTTACTGGTGCTAGGAATTGAAGCCAGGGCTGCAAACACCCTAAGTAAACTCTCTACCACCGAGCTGAGGGTCACACATTTCATGTTGACACTTTAGTTCAGCGTGCTAACAACCCCACTGTCTTCTAGTTGTATTGTTTCCAACAGAGTCAGCTCCTATGAACACCCACTCATCCCCTGGCTGCTCTAAGACGACGGTGTTTACAATCAGCTTTTGATGATCTGATGGCAGGATGCCCGTGCATTCTGCTCGGGTTGATTTAGCTTATTGGGGATGAGGATTCACATTTGACATCACATCTGGAAAAAGTTTTCCTTACATTAAATGTTTTGTTCCAATAACGAGACACTCCTATCATGTATAATTTTGTGTACACAACACACATATGTGTGCTCGTGAGAGAGAGGTGAAGGGCTACTTGACCCTACCTCTCGTGCTTCCTTCCCTCTTTAGCTGTGTTTCCCTCAGAAGAACGAAGGCTTCATTATATTACTGGACTTTTCAAGGGTAGTGCAGCAGTCTCAGGAAATGTTCTTTATTCTCTCAGCATACCGACGCTTTCCTTTAATCCCTGGGCACACTTCCAATACTGCTATAGGTATCTGCTAGTTCTATAAGCATCATCTGTGGGTCTGTTTCTATTAATAGATCTTTTTTCTCCTTTGGGTTCACATTTTTCTGCTCCTAAGCAGTTCTGGGGTATCCCCGCACTCGGACTCACGCCTCTATGTACGACACCAGCAGTCGTCCTTCAGAATGCCGACCTGTGTCTGGAAGGTAGTGCACTGAGCTGGTATTTAGCCTGAGTCTCAGGCACCCTGGTGCAGAACTCCACCAGCCCACCCGTACCCTACTTTGAAGGTTTGGGCTTTCTCAGGTCTCTAGAATGTTTTCCAGGCTACAGGGGCTTTTCAGCTTATAGGTCGCCAGTAGTTATTCTTTCACTAATGTTTCTTTTCCTCTTCTTAATTAAAAATTTGTTTCAGTTTTGATTATACAGATAATGAATACAAGTGCTATTCAAATCTTCCTTAAATCAAACAAAACAATTCTTTCACTGAGTGTGTGTTTTTACTTTAATATAAGAAAAAAATGGAAGAAAGAAATTGACCCTAAAGAAATAGTTCTTCAGTCACACACTTTCCTGTAAACTCGTCTGGAGACATGCACACCCCCTCTTGTCAAGCTCCTATGGAGTCTACTCTGATGCTGACAAGGCCGTAACTGCAGACTCCGTGGGGCACAAGGTGAACACTGCAGGCTGGCGGCGAAGAGAACAGCGCCTTCCTAATTTATTCAAAGGGAAAAAGGAAAAACTCTAAAATCACTTAATTTCTTTCTTTGTTTTCTTGACAGCCTTACTTCCTAGTCCCTGAAATATGCTCAATATTTTCCTTTAAGACTGAATGTCCAATCAAAACTCTCCTTTGAAAGTCAAATCTTAAGACAACAACAACCCGAGAGTGGAGCAGTGTGCACACCTCAGCGGACTCGGAGCCTGCGGACAATCACAACTCAGAACAGCACCAGCAGGGCGGGCAGGCAGGTGTGCGGAGGATGCTCACACTACAGAGACCCTCTGAAGGCCAGGGACTAAGGGCATAAGGTTGCATATACAGTTACTTTTGCCTAAAATAACATCATTTTGGAAAGACTCACAATTTAACTAAAGTTATCTGCTCCTACTTCAAGTGCTATATAAATAAGATCAAATATACACTGCAATAGAAATGAGAAATGCCTATTTTTGAAGGAAAAGAAATGCTACCAGCTAAAAACAGAAAGCTGTCTAATTAGAACACCCACTTCAGTGCTGACTGTGTACACTATGATCTAAATATAAGTGAACAGCACTGGTAGGATGGTCAGCCAACAGCGGTGCCTCTGCCAAGTCTGACAACCTGACTTTAATCCCTGAGGCCCACATAGGTGTAAGGACACAAACCCACTCCCTCAAGTATCTTATGACACACACACACACACACACACACACACACACACACACACACACCCCAAATGTAATAAAAGATTAAAAAGTAAACAAACTGAAAATATTTAAACAAAAACTGATAACATGATTGTCTTTGTGTTACACCAAGCCACCCTGTCTGCTCACCACCGCCCTGTCTGCTCACTACTGTCCTGTCTGCTCACCACTGTCCTGCCTGCTCACCACCGCCCTGCCTACTCACTAGCCACCACCCTGTCTGCTCACTACTGCCCTGTCTGCTCACCAGCCACCGCCGTCTGCTCACCACCGCCCTGCCTGCTCACTAGCCACCACCCTGTCTGCTCACTACTGCCCTGTCTGCTCACTAGCCACCACCCTGTCTGCTCACCACCGCCCTGTCTGCTCACCACCACCCTGTCTGCTCACCAGCCACCACCCTGTCTGCTCACCAGCCACCGCCCTGTCTGCTCACCACCACCCTGTCTAAGCCCTGACCACCTTGGGGACCTATTATTGCAGGAGTCCCAGCTTCAGAACACAGACCAACAATGAGCTGACTTTGACACTACATCCTTTGAGGAGTTTGCAATGTTCTCAAGTTCAGCAGTTATTTTTTACATTCTTAATAAAAATGTCGCTCTTAAGTGACATTTCAGACTCATCTCCATTAATGATATCTGGTACACGGAAAGTACTTAATTCTCACCTGGTAGAGTGGAAAGAAAAAGATGCAGATTTACACTTGCCTAACCTCCTAGTAGGGAATTTTATTACTATTTTTCTTAAAACCAAGGATGTCACGTTACTGAATCACTTGCTACTTGTGACTGTACTATTACGGTGTCATAGGGTATTAGATGGGTCTAAAAAGTCATCTCCTTGTCTTGAACAAACCAGCAATAAACATGATGGCTTGACATGCAGTTTTTCACTTTGTCAAGGTCTAAACTCTGAACTTTCCCCAGGTTGGTAAGAAGCTTCCTTATATGCTCCGATGTTGAGTATGGAGCTGTGCCCTGACACCATGCTAGTGTGGGCCCATGTGCCCTGACAGTCATGCTAGTGTGGGCCCATGTGCCCTGACAGTCATGCTAGTGTGGGCCCATATGCCTTTGCAGTCATGCTAATGTGGGCCCATGTGCCTTTGCAGTCATGCTAGTGTGGGCCCGTGGGCCCTAGCACCATGCTAGTGTGGACCCATGTGCCCTGGCCGTCATGCTAGTGTGCTCTCGTGTGCCCTGACAGTCATGCTAGTGTGAACCATGTGTCCTGGCAGCATGCTAGTGTGACCCATGTGCCCTGGCAGTCATGCTAGTGTGGACCCATGTGTGCTCTGCCCTGAGCTATGATGTTTGGGTCCATTAACCGAACTTTAACTTAAGATGGGGTTACCAGAATGGATGTGGCCCCACTCTAAATGAAGAAGACAACTATAATATTTAATAGTTTTAGAACTATAGAAAACAAGTAAGATGCAAAGTAGTCCATAAAACAGTTATCCACACTGCCAAGAATGTATGGCATGATACACATCATCAACATTACCTTGACACATTTAGAGTATAAAGGAAGCTGCTATCATGCCTATATAACTCCAACTGTAGTCACAGCAATTTAAAATAAATCATTAGCAAAAAAAGATGCTGTGGGAGCTCCTTCAGCCAATAGCCTTTAAGATACCAGCCCACTTGGGCGTGGTCTCTTATACTATAAATGCAGCTGTAATGCCTGTGCTCACTCTCTTGCTTCCGGCTCTCATTTCCAGCCAACCAGATTTGGTTCCTGTTCCTTGTTTTTGCAGAGGACTGTGATCTAGGACAGTGATCTGTGAGTCTCCCCTAAATAAATAACCCTTTATTATATGTAATAAACATATAACTAGTATGGGATTATTTTGTAACTTCTGTCATCAAAAGATTACATATTAATGAAAAATTTTGGAGGGAAATACAAGTAAGGAGTAAGTATTGCCAAGGTTAATTCCCTGGGGTACTGAGGCAGGAAACACACTGAAAACTAGCTCTTCAAAGGCAAATGTCTGTCTGAAAAGTAACTTATTTTCAAGAGCACTATCTCCCACCTCCCTCAGAACAGCACTTACTTCACGGTGGCGCTGAGCAGGAAGTTCAGCTGTGGCATCAGCAGGTGGTCTGGGGCTGAGAGGTAGCGGTCAAACTGAGCCTGAGGGAAGAATGGGGGGTGAGATGCACGGACCAGCTGGGGAGTGTTAAAACTTCAGAAATCCCCCCCCCAATCACAACTGTCTAGGGATTTTTGTTCAAATGAGCATTTCCTATAACAGAAATACCCTGAAACTGCCTATATTAACTTTTTTGGACCTAGGTTTAGAAAGGTTGGCAAGGTATAGTGCTTAGTCAAAGAGTGTGTGTGCATGTTACTGTGTGTGCGTGTTTGTGGGTGCCTGTGTACACGTGTGCATGTGTACACAGAGGATGGAGGACAACCTTGGGCGTTGCTCTTCAGGGGCCATTCATCTTTTCCCATTAAGACACTGTCTCTAGTAGCCTAGAATGCGCCAAGGGGGCTAGAAAGGCCAGTGAGCCCCGTGGGTCCTCTCTCTCCCTCCTCCTCCCAGCACTGGGATTACAGGCATGTACCATCATACCTGGCTTTCTGAGCGGGTTTTGGGAACCAACCCAGGCTCTCAGTCTTATGTGGCAAGCACTTTACTGACCGAGCTAACCCAATCTCACAAATAACTTCCTAAGAAATGTGGGTTTTTTTCTTAAAGTGAATCTGAAATTCATTCATTGTCATCAGAAACTTTAAAGATGAAATTTCCTGAGATTCCAGTTTGCTAGTACAATTTACACTTGGTGTATATGCTATGATTGTTACTTCTCCATGGGCTCTTTCACCATGATGCAATGTACCCAACCATCTCACTTAGGGTTCTAAACCGTAGACTGTCTAACAGCGACACCTTCAGCTCTGATGTCTCTCCTGCATGGCTGTTATTTTACAAACCTTTACTTTTAGTCCTGGTGGCTGTGATGGGTAATTTCAATTGTCTATTTGGCAGGACTGGAATCACCTGGAATCTCGATGATGAACTATCATAATTAGGTTAGGCTGTGGGCATGAGAAATTTTCTCAATTGGATTAATTGTGAGGCCGCACGAACTGCAGAGACAGGGCTGGATGTGGGTGCATTCATTGCTCTCTTCTTCTGACTATGGACTGCAGTGGCCAGCTGCTTCAAAACTCCATCAGGACAGATAGACCCTTAGCCGTGAGTTAAAGCAAACCCTTTCTTCCTTAACTTGATCTCATCAGAGTATTCGACCATAGCAACAGGAAAAAGAACTAAGAGAGTAATATGTAGGGCATCTCTGCTATCAGAATTATTCATCAGAGGCTGTTTACTTTGTTAGGGATTATCTGAAGAACTCAGGGTTGATGGCAACTGCAGGAGGCAAGCCTCCAGGCTCCGGAAACTGACTTCCTACATGAACAAATAAAGAAGTTACAGCAAGAGAACTGCTGTGAAACTTGCAGAGGGGTCATCTTATGAGTGACAGGGTTATGTGACTTACTCGTCACACTATGGGGAGATATGCACATAACATATATGCATATCTATGATGCACACACAGAACAAACATAGTACACAAGACCATGCTACATGAAGTGGTGCACATACTGAAAGGAGTAAGGTGTGTGTGTGTGTGTGTGTGTGTGTGTGTGTGTGTGTGTGCATGAGTGTATGCATATGTGTTTGACAGTATACAGGAAAGTATAGGTGTATTAATGACTATGAATTTGAGTGTGTATGAATGTGTATGAGTGCATGTGTATATTATTAGTACATGCATGAGACTGTATCTATATGTTTGTGAGTGTGTGTAGAGTGTAAATGTGTGTATCAGTGTAAATGTGCTTATGTATGTGCCTGTGCGAATGTGTACCAGTGAGTCTATGTATGACTGTGTTCATGGGTGTGGCTGTGTCTTAGTGTACATGTTGTACGGTGCTGAGGACTGACACAGGACGGCGTACATGCCAGGAAAGCATTCTACCACTGCTGCAACTGCTCCTGCGAAAGAAAAGTCTAAGCTAAGGGCTTTGTGACTCTCATGCTGAGAGTAAGATGCTATTCTAAAACAGGAATCCGAGTTCAGTTAGCATCTCAGGAACAAACAAACAAAAAACAAAGACAGGCATTTAAGCCAGGAATCAGCCTGCAGCTCACAGCCTGACTCCACATGTGCCACCACTCCTGTTTCCCCATCAGACCAGGAACCAAGCTCTGAAGCTGAGGAGATCCTAAACTGTAGTACTGTTGGCTTCCTCAGGTCTGAGGGGAGAGGACAACGAAAGGCACACCCTGGTCAGGGCACATCACGGGAGAAAACCTGTCACCCAGGACATTATCACCACACAGGAAACCATGGCCAGTGGCACCTAAGGACATCCACCTTGAAATGGTTTGTGATGCACTTACCATTGCAGCCTTCAGTGCCACCGAGTCTAGGTTGGGCAAATTGGCTAAAGGATCCTATAAAACAGTTATAAACATGGTCTGTTAGAAGACTGCCCCCTTTCAGAAAAATCAAGTAGTTTTTTCTGGAGAAAAGAGTTTGCTCTTCACTGCAGTAAGAGTAGGGCCATAAATGAGGAGCAAAACCACATTGATATGGAAAATACCACCACACTTGAGTACTCAAGCAAGAAAGGCGAGCGACATAGCACTAGGAGGATGCTGGTGAGGTGTGGGGGCCACAGTGGTTTAGGGAGCAGACAACATGAGGAACTGGCTCCCCCGTCAATCCCCTATAGCAACACAGAAAGTGGAAGCTCTGAGTTCCTTGCTTTCTGAGGCAGCTTATTTTTCTGTTTGCTCCGCATTTATGGTCCTACTCTTACTGCGGTTAAGAGAAAACACTTTTCTTTGGAAGCACCTACATGAGTTTCTGAACTTGGGCAATCTTCTAATCTCACTTTGTGTTAGGGTTTCCCACCTCTCTAGGACCTCTTACTATTGGGGTTCTGTAAGATCATTTCAGCCCACAACACTTTCCTTCATGGATCTGCTAAACTAGACGGAGGATAATTTTACTTGCATAGTAATCCATTTATTCATTTGGCTGAAGGTGAAATGGGACTTTAAAAATTCACCAGTATAGCTGGGTGGTGGTGGTGCACACCTTTAATCCCAGCACTTGGGAGGCAGAGACAGGCAGATCTCTGTGAGTTCAAGGCCAGCTTGGTCTACAGAGCAAGTTCCAGGATAGGCTCCAAAGCTACACAGAGAAACCCTGTCTTTAAAAAAAAAAAAAATCACCAGTATGAACGTCTTGTACACTTTACAAGACTCATTTCTGTGTATTTACATCTTGTGATAGTAATTCATAAATATCTTCATTACTTCTAACCAAGAATTATCTGCATTTTCAGGCACTCTCCTGACCCCATGACAGACACTGATTAGGCCTGTCTCAGAGAGGACTCAAACAGAGAGAACCGTTAACCAGTGGCAGGGCCAAGATTAAAATGCACAGTCCATCCCTGGAAGCCACCCCGAGGTGCTCACCTGCTCAGGTCTATGGTGCTGTACAGTACTGTAAATGTAGCTCAGGCCAACTCGAGTCAAAACATAGGATGCTTGCTCGTTTATGAGAGTGTCCAAATGAGCTTCAATCTAAGATAAAGATAGAAGAAAAAACATTGTAGAAGAGAACCAATGGAGACAGCAGTAAGGGAAGAGCATGCTTGTCTTGCTGTCCCCAGATTATGGGACCCAAGGCAGCCCGCACAGCAGATTTTTCTTCCCACTGCGACTTAAGAAGTTACAACTAAAGAGGATTCTAAGCCACCAGCTAAAGAATATGGATTGCTTCTCTGCTATTTCAAAAGCAGAACTCAAACAAAAGTCACAACGACAGTGTAAAATAAATTACTCTGGGATAAGGAGGGCTTGAAGGCAACATTCTGAGCCTCCCCTCCATTTCCTGAACAGCCCCATCTCTGAAGAACCCTGCTGGGAACTGGTCCTGCAGCTGAGGAATGGGGCCGCTGAAGGAAAGCACTCCAATAAGAAGCTGCTCCTCCCATTTGCCTGGTCCTCCCCATTCCCACCACAAAGTGTGCTCAGTTTAACCAGTGTGCTTGCCAATGACACAGAGCACCCACCAGCTCTCATTTCTGTCACCACATGAAACCCTGCCTACTTCAAGCAACTCCAACACCTGTATTCCTCCCACAAAGAAGGCCGCCACATTGTTCTTCTTAGTGAAAATATCCAAGCAAGTACAATTAAGAGTCCTTATTTCTTGGATTTATGGAAAACCAAATATTAGTAATAATTATAATAATAATTTGTTTAAATATAAGCATTTAATGAAAGTGAAAAGGGAACTAGTTGATGCTAGCAACCAAACCAGTGACCTGAAGGAAAAACAGAGAGGGAAGGTATCAAAGAAACATGCCAAAGAGACAGAATAAATTGGAGAACAGATGTATAACATAAAATAGAACAAAGACAGGACCTCCAGAACATAAGACAGTAACACACAGAGAAATTATTTCTAAAAAAAAATTAATGAGTAAATGAAAGATTTGAATCTCCAAACTGAAATGGCTTTCAAATTGTCTAAGATGGCAATAATAAGAGAAAAACCTAAAATATTCTGGGAAAGTACCTGAGCCCAAACAAAGATCCTTACAGGCCTCCAGGTGGACAGAGCCAGTTGCTCAACAGCAGACTCAGATTCCCCTGGTGTTGCCAGCCATGCTGGCAAAGCTGAGGGAGATGGCACCTGGGCATCCCAAACCCACGGTCTAACAACATAAGCTGTGTCTCTGGAGGACTCTGAGGAGACAAGGCTTCTAGCACAGCCCTTGCCTGTCTCTGAAGTGTGTGTGAAGAGTCCAGCTGACACATGAGATGTGGGTGGGGAGAACACAGACCCTGGACAAACTAACAAACTCCATTTAAAGGATACGGGACGCGGTGCTGGCAGGAAACGTACAGAACCCTGCGGACAAACATCACATGGCTGACAACACAGAGTAATGGCACTTTAAGAACACACCTGCACCTTTCAGGAAACGAAAGAGACAAACGGCAGAGATATCGATAAAAATCATATTATGAAGTTAAGTCTGTGGAAATAAAATTATTGAACACTGGAAGTTTAATGACTCTCTCTGGCATGGCTCAGCTAGCAGAGTATCTGTGCCGACAGCAGTGGGAAGACGAGAAAGCTCGGGGCGAGGACATCACCCGTCTGAAAGCATATGTGTAGGGACCAAGAAAGCTGAGGGGATCATGAGACAGGAGGATGAGGGCGTGAGGAAGGTGGGACATGGAGAGCAAGCAACAGAAGACATAAAATAAGAAGGAGGGACTGAGGGGGAATGAAGGTCACCGGCTGGAGAGGGAGTGGGAGGGCAATGGAGGAAGAGTGAAGGAGACCGCAGCATATGTATGACCATGTATTGTGAAGATGGTATCATGAAAACCATTATTTGTATGCTAACCTAAAAATTAAAAAAAAAAATCAAGCCTCTCTAAAATCTTAAGTGGCAATACATACTAGTGTTTAGAACTACCAAGATAAATTCCAAAAGAAATGAACATCCAGAGACAAAAGGGAGAGGTTGAAAACTGTACCTTTTTACAATAAACTCAAAAATTATTAAGACGTTATGATTATTGATCATTCTCAAATGAATTAGAAATTAGAAAATTTAGATGTATCAAAAGTCACTCTTCAGAAAAATGCAAGGCTACATATCAAACTTCATTATCCCCACTACCAGTCTTCAGGCTTTTAGTGACAGACATTTGGGGCCTTTTGCTCTAGCCTTGCTCTCTTGAACATTGCGTCTACCATACTCTGTCAGTACCAGAGCTCAGGTATCATACACCTTATGAATGGCTTTCATTTAGCCATGATGCAGACTTTTGAGAGACACCGGCTCTCAAAACAGTGCCTGCTAGACCATAGCACTTTGCCTAACACTGCTTTACACATGGACAAAATATGTCTGGCCTCTGAAACACTTGCTGTACCAGCTACATGGCCTGCAAATTACAATTAAAATATACTATATAACACGACATCTGCAAACAGCACTGAGCACTCAGATGAATCAGAGAGCTTTCTCATATCATCCTATGCTATAATACGATCAAGTTCCTTAACCACTTTCACATTCTGGCTTCTTTAAAGCTGAAAATCAAAAGTGTGTGTGTGTGTGTGTGTGTGTGTGTATACATCCTTCAGACAAACTGCCTTAAGGAATTCATGAAGTCAGGCCATCAACATGTGTCAAAAGCTAGTAACTTAGGGCTATCAAACTGAAAAAGCAGACTCACAGAGAAGCCACTTCCTAGCAAAGTTTACCTGAAACTGAAGCATCTCCAGGCGGCTGTCTGTGAATTCAAACAGAGCCAATGTTGTCTTCATCATGTACAGTGAGTTTACCATGAACGTGGCCATGTCAGCTGTGCCTAAATTGCTGGCTGATACCGTACACATCTGGAGGAGAGGATCTAAGACACATGACAAAACCTGTAAATGAAAAGGAAATGAATTCTTATTTCTTAATCAGGATATAGTCCTGGGGTTATAACCTTTCAGAATTAAGTGCCAAGCTAACTGGAAGGCAGCCAACTTATAAAAGTACATGAGGTAAAGATTTAATAACAAAACCAGAGAGCATAAAAATGGGCATCATTGAATTACCCTTTAAAATCAAAAACTGACTTAATATTGAAGAAACATCAACAGTAAACAGATTGTATACAGACACATATGCCAACATCTCACAGAATGTCTAACAGAAGGTGAGCGAGCAGTCAAGGAATTTACAAGTTACCTGCACGAAGTCAGCCTGCCGAGCATCCAAGGGGACAACTGAAGAATCGTGTGATGCCAGAACCTCTCGCAGCAAAGTGAGTGTCTGACTCAGGGCTGAGCTGGGTCCAAGGTCAGGCGGTGGGAGCTCAACCTGCAGCAGAAGAAGAGTTTACCTGCTGCCCAGGTTTTCTCCAGGAAGTTAAAGCACGCGGAGGGCTCGTGATAAAGCACAAAGGTAACACAGCGCATGTCTGATGTATTTAAAACTCACAACTAATCGCCAGTTTATTTTGAAGTATGTTGCTCAGAGTGACAAGGTTTGACCAGCCTACCCCACGGATGTTATAACTTTCTATGTTAAAGCTCAAGAATTTATGAGAAAAGTTCGTGTTTACTTGAACTATAGAATTACATTTGTTATATACTGAACATAACCTGGCTTTATTTTGTTTTAAGCCCAAATTATAAGAATAAAGAAATCTCCACAGCAGCAGTATCACTGAGAACTGCTCTATCTCTGAGAACCATCTGCTTTTAAGGCTTGGTGTCTAGGTTGGGGCTTTTGATTCTATTTTCCATCAAAGGCCCCTGGAGAATTCCACGTTAACCCATAAGCTATGCACTTTGAAAAATGGTTCACAGAAAATAAGTACCACTAAAATTTTGAGAGATAGGTTTAATCTTCTCACGGCTACGTCCTCAGAGCATCAGAGGGACTCTGAAGGGCTGGGTGGAATCCTGTATCAGCTGTTGATTTGAGCCTGAGCTACCTCAGGGAGAGAAGCTAGGCCTAATGTCACATCGCTGCTGCTCGGAAGGACCACCAGAGGGCCCCATGAACTTCCTTTTTACTATTACTTCTTTTTAATACAAAAAAGAACTTATGCAAGTTTGAGATTCTGCCTAGAAAACTTATGAAGGGTATCAGAGTACTTTTAACTTTAATGGACACGTATTACAAATAAAATTTGGCAAATAGAAGTCTTTGCAAGACACAATAGCTTTGTGTTGGACAGAAAAAGGGGAAACTTTTAAATGTCAGGATTTATTTAAAACTTTTCATACATAAAAGTTAATGAATAACTGACATTAGTAGAAAGGGCAGAGTGACCCGTGAAAATATTTTTTTTTCTGAAATTATTATTATCAAGAAAAGCTATGGGACACGTGAGCAAACATGAAAATGTGGTCCGTGATAGCCAAAGGGAAGGACAGAAACAGCTGACAGACTTTACTACAGGGTTCACCAACAGATGGGAGCAGGCACAGAAAGTGGCCACTGAACTTGAAGATGGGGCAGGAAGAAACGGAGTGAAACAAAATGGACAGGACCATGGGACCAACCTCAGCATCATCCAAAAGAAACAGAGAGCAAGGAACAGGAAGGACCTGAAGAAACAACGACAGATGACCCCAAGTCTGCTTAACACTCATCTCAATGGCAAAATAGCTCATTAAATTCCAACATAAATCTGCAGTGGTCTCCATGGAGACAGAGCATAACTCAAAAGAGAGGGGCTGGAGAGCCGGCTCAGTGGTAAGGTCCACAGGCCATTCTTTCCTCAGCACCTGGATTCAGCTCCCAGTGCCCACATGGTGGCTCACAACCTTCTGTAACTCACTAATTAACAGCCAATGCAACACCAGAATGCACTAAATGTTGCATACTTAAGGGTTGGAAGAAGTAAAATGTCAGCCAATAATTTTATTTCTGGGAGAAGTAGTCTTTAGAATGCAGGATAACATGGTACTATCAAGACAAATTTTTTTTTAGTAATTTTGTTTATATTTTCTTTTCCTCTTTGTGAATGAAAAGATAACTTCATGAAGAAAAAAACTACATGCGATAATACCAGCACACGAAAGAGGAGAGCTGTAGAGGAAGGGGAAGTAAAGGATGTAATGGAGAGACAGGGGGATGAAGACAACACACAGAAAACAGAGCAAAAGAAACAAACTCTACTCTCAGGAAGTCATCTGGATGTAAATGGGTTACACACACTATTGAAAGGCAAAGACTTGAGGATGAATTATTTTTTAAAAAACCATACTCAAACTGCACATTATCTTCTAACAAGTTCAAAAGAAAAGAACATAAAAAACACATACTTTGCAAGTAAGTACGAAAGCTAGTATAGTCACACTAATACAAGACAAAAGCATCACTAGACACAAAGGCCATCTTCTGACAGTAAAAGGACCAACATGTGATGGAAGACACAGCAGCTTCCTCCATACAAGCATCCAGCAAGAGAGGTCTGAAGCTGGCGAAGAACAGCTATCCCTGCTGCAGAACTCTGCTCAACTTACAGCGCTGGATCAGACAGGTCTCTCGGCCTTTGTTGTTTGTTTAAATTACGTGGAGCTTCTCTACTTACGTTCATAAACGTTCATGTGTGTGACACAGAAGATAAAGCTGTGCCGTTGGGAGGCGAAACTATGAAACTGTCTAGAAATCACATCTTGTAAGAGCTCCAGGTTTCACAGTGTCGCATTGGCTCTCACTTAAACAGAGGATTAAGCTCGTCTTACTTACACATATTTGGAACACTCTGCATTGAAAAATGTTTAAAGTTGAAACATTTAGAAAACGAGGTAGTGAAACTCACCTTGAGATATTTCTCCAATTAGAATACAGTTATAATAATCCAGAAAGACGAATTATGACCTGAAGTATACTAAGCTTCCCCAACATAAATTTGAAGGGGAAAAAAATCACTAAAGTCAAAACTTGAAAGAAGTCTATTATGGCTGCAGCTCAGGGATGCTGAGTACACCCACCTTGTCCATCAGTTTACTTGCATGCAGACTCAAGCTATTGAAGAAGATTTTTTTGCTTAGCAAGTGCATTTCTTCAATTGTTGTCAGTAGAGTAGCTGCACTATTTCCAACGATGCCACTAAAACAAAGAACATTTCATTTCAGATTGGAAAACAGAAGCTCACACAATTCAGCTCACTGAGCACAGTGCTTTAAAAGGAGATCTAGATGTGGAGGCTGGAGAAATGCACAATGAGTAAGACTGCTGGTTTCTAGCTTGAGGGGCTGAGTGTGAGCCCTCGCACACACATAAAAGCCATACCTGGCTGCACGTGCCCGGAACCCCAGCAACAGGGGCCCCAGGAGTCTAAAAGCTCAAGGGAATAAGGCAGACAGTGATAGAGAAGTCCCCTGACATCCTCTGGGCTCCTCATGGGTGAGGGAAGGGGAGATACTAGTAGACTGACTGACCTGGGCTACAGAGACCTTGTAACAAAAACAGATTTATACAGGTGTGTGTGTGTGTGTGTGTGTGTGTGTGTGTATAAGAAACAGAGAAATCTACACACTAATCACTCCAATTTCATATAAAAATGTCAGTTTCCTTTTCATTTGAGTAAGGAAATTAAAAAGGGAAAGAATCAAACTAAAGTTTGAGCAGCCATAGTACCAGAATCTGCAATATGAAGCTGCACATCCCTGTTCAGAAAGCTTTGGGTATTTAGATGAGTGGTGTTGGATTGTTAAAGGCTTATATAACTACTCCACAATCCTGGTCCCAAGCATTCTGGGTAAGGGTTAGTTAACTTGTGCCATGCTTCCAATATTTCATAACATATTCTAGCAAAGCTGTGAGTCAGAACTGACATCTGTGACATGCAAACACTTTTTCTTGCACACAGACATGCATCTTGATTACACAGCAAAGTCTGGTTTTAATTTTAAGAAAGAATCAACAGTTCTTACTGATTTGATAATTAGATTACATAATACTGAGTTCTTTTCATTAAAACTAGCCTAACCTATCAAAAAATATCTACAAACTAGAGCTATTCAACTTCATACAGCTGCTTAAGTAGCAGTATATTTTAGATTAATTATGAAACTATGCCATTTTGAAATAATTATATTAGCATAGCTCATAATATTCAATTTTCTATTAAACAGATGATTATTAGAGCCATCTAAAGCGATTTCTCCTGTTTTGCAAGGAGATAAGTATGTACACTTATTTTCTTCATTGATACACTGAAAGGGATTTCAATTATAATATATTTAGGTAAGACACATGAATTCCAATTCAATAAACTTACTTTTCTGGAGAGAAGATGAAGCTATGTCTATGTTATCATTCATGCAAAATTAAATGCAAATGAAGAGTTGAGGAAACTGATGCCCAGATGACAGAGTTCACTCATTATGTCCTATTCTACAGACATGCGATGGCTCTAGTTGTCGTAGAGTTCACTCATTATGTCCTATTCTACAGACATGCGATGGCTCTAGTTGTCATGGATCTCATTTACTAAAGCAGCAAGGCTTACTTTGTAGACATATTTTGTTATGTATGTTGTATGCCTCTGTGTGTGTGTGTGTGTGTGTCTGTATGTGTCTACGTCATCTGTGTGTGTATGCCTCTCTCTCTCTCTCTCTCTCTCTTTCTCTCTCTCTCTCTCTCTCTCTATGTGGTCATTCACAAAACAGAAAGGGGAGAGGAATGACAGCCCCCAAGGCATACAGGTACACTGAGCATGCATGGTCTTACATGATACACACAGAGGAAACAGAAGTGTGTCCTGAATACAGAGAAACACTTCAGGGGACACAAGCACATTTACTATTCAGTTACCTGATTGTATGGTGGTAAAACTTGAGGAGATTAGAAATTTTATACAATAAAACTGCCCCAGGTTCGGCAAGTATTACTTGTTCAATTCGAACCTATGAAAACAAGAAGCAAAAAACCCTGAACATTTATTTCTTAAAAGCATACCTTTTCTTCATTAATAATGAGGTTTAAACAACATAAAAATACTTGAAACAATTTCATTATTGCAGTAATCCCAAAATGCTTTCTAAAGAAATTCTGTATATTAAGTCATAACGTATGATAAACATTTTAATACAAATTCTTAAAAGTGACTATCCGCGACCCTTGGCTCAAAGCAGGCAATCCTGGAAACAAGAGCAGGGCCACTGTGAGGTTCAGCACCACTGTGTAAGCAGCTCTGTTAGAACTAAACTGCAAAAGCAGCTGCAGCACTACTAAACAGATGCTTAGCCAGCAGCACTCACAAAAAGGAAAGAAAGAATTCTGTCTGCATTACACGTTTGTTCCTATTAGCAGAGGTCGTAAAAGACTATCAACAAATCCGTCCAGCTGTTAAGGTTACCGGGACAAGGCCAGACCTCGTGGAAGATGAACTTACTCTTCCAGGAATCTTCTAATTAACTCCTACCACCCACTGCTCTCCTTAGTCGGCATCCCTCGTTACTGATGATGCTCACACCATCTACTCTGGCTGTCCCTGCACTGCTACTCCTATGGTTATCTTCCTGCTTTCTAAACAGATATTGTTTCTTACACGCTTCAATCTCTGCAGCGTCTGGTACAACAGTGCACACATGTTCAATAAGCCCTCTCAAGGTTGACGCTTCTCTGTTCTTTGCTCCCAGGATATAGACTCTATAAGCAAATATGTGTATATTGTATGTGTAACATTTTCAAAGACCTCTCTACTTATAGTAATTAATTTATCTTCACACTTGCATGTTTATGAAAGTGATTTCTCTTTGGCATGAGGCAATAAGACAAGGAATGACATTTGCATTGAAAAATCATCAGTTTCTGTATGAACACCTTTTTTGGTATGTGGGTACATGCACACACGTTCATGGTGCACGCAGGTGTGAATACCACTGCATGCCTGGGTAGGGGCCAGCAATCTACACAAGGTGTCTTCCTTTATCACTCTCAACCTTGTCTTTTGAACAAGGTCTTTCACTGAACCTGGAACTCACTGGCTGAGCCCACGATTATAATTACGTATTACATTGCTAAAAGTGGTGTTTTTGAATGCTCACACAATCATGAAACTGTAAAGGATGTTAACTGTAAACAGAAGGACAGAGAGAGCCAGCCCGCACATGGCACTGACCTGTGGCCTCCGCCTCAACTCCTGCTGCTAGGATCCTGCCCTGACTTCCCTCAGCGATGGACTGTGATGTGAAAATATGAGCAAAATAAACCATTTTCCCCCCAAGTGGCCAATGATCATGCTGTTTTATCACAGCAATAGAAGCCCTAACCAACACAACTTTCATCTTAATAAATATTTTTCTTAGTGACCTACTTGCTTTATTTCACTAATGTAAAATTCATTCAGCTAAATGTCTCCTAATAACATGACAATAGATATTTTGGCTATTAAGGAAAGTTGGAGGAAAATAAAATTTGGGGGTGGTGGTATTGACACAGACAGGGTGTTTCTGTGTTGTGCAGACTGGCCTCAAACTTACACATTATCCAGGTCTTCCTCCATTAGCCTCCTAGAATGCTGGTATTATAGGTATGCACCGCCACATTTGGTAAGAGCTTAATTTCACTCTCTCTTTTAATCTTTTAAACAACCAGCAGTATACAAAACAAGTAAAATGTATATGGATTAGAAATGTCTGAACATTTCACTGCAGGACGTATTTTATTTGGTGAAAGACATAAAATAATTTCAAGAACTTATTATCAAGTTATGGTGAGATTTGAATTTATAAACATATATTACACTGTCAAAAGGTAGGTCATCTGAGTTTTGTTTTTTTTTTTTCCTGGATCAAAACACCAAAGAAAATCTTATACAAAAAAGACAAAAACAACAAACAAACAAATGCTCAGTTTATGATAAGAATAAATCGTAAAACGTAACGTGTACATACTAAATGGAAGTCAGGCACTTCCAAGAGTTCTGTGACTCCAAAATGGAGAAAAGCCTGTGGCAGGAGCAGGCCCTGGGAACCATGCAGCTCATCTGCGCTCATCTGCCTCACTTTGCCCTCACCGCTGTGCACAGGCGGCACCCGAGCAGGGCCCACGGGAGCATAATGCAGCCCAGAAAAGTTAAGTCCTGGGACAGGAGCAGAATGAGTTCTGAATCTGCTGACTCCAAAGCTTTCCCCTGCGTGGCAAGTAGTTTGGCAGCAGCAGCAACAGGTAAATATGTTCACAATTGGATTAAACAATATTTATTAGTATGATAAACACAAGAAGGCACTGTGCTCGCTTACCAGTGGCACAGGAAATATAAAGTCAGTTCATAACTGTAAATGAAAGCTCCTCCCATTTAATAGAGAGCAGGCAATGGTTTCAGTTTAAGTGTATTTTATCAGCCTAGATGATGTATTAATTTGACAAAATTGTAGCTCAATTCCAAGCTGTTATTTAGCAATTTATCTAAACTCTTAAGAACAAGTCAATACTTTGGTCAGATACCTGAAGCTACAAAACCCTTTACCTTCAGAGGTCGACACACACCCTCAGTGATATGTCCAACAACTTCTTGAATATTTTCTTCAATGCCTAAAATTAAGTACAACATAGATATTTCTTCCCAAGTTATACTTGACTCTTGTATGTTTTAAGAATTATTAATCAAAAATACCTATAATTAATGTCATGAATAGCATTTAAAATAAACAGCAACATTTTGTTGAATATAATTTGACATGTTTCTAATGGTGCTAGTACCCAGTATATATCTACAAAATGCTGATAATTTGTATGAATGATGATTAACAAAATGAACCCTGTTGTGGAATATTATTTTAAGATGTGTTACATTTGTTTACACTGGGGAACATCTATTTAATGATGCAAAGATGTGTTGCATTCTTTTATGTTGCATTTGTTTAAATCTGTGAAACTGTGTTACTTTGTCTGCCTAAAATACCTGATTGTTTTAATAAAGAGCTGAATGGCAGGAGAAAAGAAAGGCAGGGCTGGCAGACAGAGAGAATAAATAGGAGGAGCTTGAGAAATGAGAAAAGGAAGAGAGGACTCCAGGGGCCAGCCACTCAGCTATACAGCAAGCCATGGAGAAAGAAATTAAGAAAAGTATTTAGAATAGAGAAAGATAAAAGCCCAGAGAGAAAAGGTAGATGGGATAATTTAAGAAAAGCTGGCTAGAAACAAGCCAAGCTAAGGCTGGGCATTCATAAGAAAGAATAAGACTTTGTGTGACTTATTTGGGAGCTGGGTGGTGGGCCCCCAAAGAGTAAATAATAATAATGATAAAAAAAAAAAACACAAGTATAGTACCCTTGTGTGAAGAACCTGAGTGGGATACAAAGCAAACCCGACTCAAGCCCTGTGAGCTGGAAGAGATGGGAAGGTACAGCAGGAGGGGTCTGCAAATGCCTCACCCGAGGCACAGGGTGGCTAACATACAGTGGGAGTAGACGGCTGACAACTGAGCACGCCACCCCGGGAGAAATGACACTGCTGCGTGCTGATCATTACCAAGCTTTATGCATTTATAAGGTGAGGCGGACAGGTAACCACTTTCATTTTCAGAGTGAGGCTCAGAATTTAACCTAACAATAATGTATCTTCAAACTTCTAAACAGTCTCTCATATAAACTGTCCTGAAGGCACCTTCAAAGAAACACATCCCTTCTTCCCACCCCCCACTCCCACTCTGGGGAGGGGGTAGGGCCTTACTATGTAGCCCTGGCTGGCCTAGAGCTTACTATGTGTAGACCAGGCTGGCCTCAAACTCACAGAGATCTGCCAGTCTCTGCTTCCTGAGTGCTGGGATTAAAGTGTGCACCACTGTGCTCAGTCTGGAAAAGCATTCTTTTAAAACTGGGTAAGAATAGTAACAAAGGAAGAAAAAAAATGAGTACAATTTTATTCATGCCTATAATTTCAGCACTTAGAAGAGTGAGACAGGAAAGCCAGTTTGAGGCCAGTTGAGATACACAGACCACGTCAGACCGTGTCTTACATAAACAAAAAATGCAAACTTTTTACCAATCTAAGACATATGCTTCATCAAGTCTCAACACTGAACAGCTGAGCCTGTGACATAATGCCACCACCAAATTGTATGTGGCTTCTCCCACAAACCATCTGAAGAGCTACTGTACACAACCCAGTCAGGTGATACCAGGAACAGTATTTCTACTTCCTATCAAAATCAGAACACCCTTACCTTACACACTAAACCCTATGCTCTAAAATCTCCTGTAATGTCTGATCTCATCAATCTGACTAGATTTTAGAATCAATCAAGACACAAGAATCTGGGTATATCTGTGAAGGTATTTTCTAGAGTGGTTTAATTTAGGCAGAAGATTCACCCTAAATGTGGACTGGGCCCAAACTGACTCAAATGGGAAGAACAAGAGTGCCCAAGACACACCAGCATCATCTCTCTCTGCTTCCTGACTGGACCGCTATGACCAACCACCTCCCATCCTTTTCCTGCCTCAGTGGAGTTCTTTCCTGCCATGTATTGATTTTGACGGGAATTTCATCACAGCAACCAAAAAAGTAGCTAACATACCTCTTGAGAAAGCTACAACTAAGAAAATTAGAAGTTTTACAGACATCAGCCCTCTAGAATGTAGCCGTTATTCTCACTTAAAACCCAAACAAACATTTTAAGCACCTATGGTAATTATCAAAAAAAGAAAAAGCAAAACAAAACAAAGTGCCCCGAGAATGAAGATTCTGGGTGGCAGAAACAAGCCATTCATTGCAGCTCAGTGATATGAGAACACTCAGCCTGCTCACTGTATTCCCACTGCTAAGTGTGACGCTGACGGTCTGAGATAACGTGTGCTGGGCACTCCAGCCATGTCTCAGGCTGCTCACTGTATTCCCACCTCTAAGTGTGACGTTGACGGCCTGAGCTAAGGTGTGCTGGGCCATGTCTTAAAAGAAAGCAGCAGTGTAGGAGAAGGTAAGCAGATCCTACGCAACAGACAACAGCACAGAAGTCTATTAAATAGAAGTGCGGCGTGTGTGTGTGTGTGTGTGTGTGTGTGTGTGTGTGTGTGTGTGTGTGTAAGGACAGCAGGATGCTTATGTGCCATCTAAGTGTGAAGTGTTTATCTCAGAGAAGAAACACAGGAGCCACGTCCATTTTCTCTATTAAGCATTAGCAATAACTGTCAGGACACTCACCCTGTGCAGTGACTTGCTTTAAGAGAGCTTCCAGATGTTCCTTCTCAGAGGCAGTAGCTTGATGGAGCCATGCCAGCATATCCCCCACATACCTAAAGGAAACCACCTGTTAGTAAAGACGTCCCCAGGGAAAAGTATCAAATCCTCTACTAGTGTCGGTTACTATACCTCAGAGGGTCGTGGGAGTGCATTTCAATGGGTCTAGGTGTACCTCCTGGCCCTCCTCTTGTGAGAGCATCAATAAACCCACGAACGACAGTACTTCGCCTGGCTGTTCCGAATTCATCTAAGGTATACCTAGAAGGAACACATAATGAGATGAGAAGTAGCTAGGACTCCTAACAGACTCCTCACTCCATTCCTAAGATCAGTAAAACAGGAAAGCTTCAGCAGGCTCACGCTCCTCTTGAAACGAAGAGTGACAAGTCATTTGGGCGCACTGAAATTCAATGGAAAGGTGCCAGCCACTTCTGCTCCTTCAAACAAAGAATGCTTGGGACCAGGTAGCAGTAATGCAGCAGCAACAGGAACAGCTGGCTTGGATTCATGGCAGCTAAAGCATGATGAAGCCACACACTTCTCAGAAGCTGGTTAGGATTCTATAGCCTAAATACCAGGAATTTTTTCCCATATTAAAAATTTCTCCTTATATTACTATAACTTTGCACCAAACACTGACCCAAAGTTGCTACTCATTTTAAAAGCTTATTTTGACTCCAATGAGACACATTGCATTTATTAGCTGGCTATCTACACACAGTAAATATCTTTTCTTTTATTTTAGAAGTCAGCCATTACTGCTGAAAATGGGGGAACTAACAGAGAAAGAAAGCTATGAACTAGAGCACAGGACAATCTGGGAGGAATCTGTGGGTGACTGGAATCAGCTCGTTTCCTAATAACTGTCATTCTTTATACTCTCCAATTAAAAGTTATAATTTAAAAGTACACAGCAAAAAACTAAAAATGTAAAATTAGCAGATTCCATGCCACCAAATTTAAAATCCCTAAACAATATTCTACCAGCCTAGATGGATTCAATAACTAATTTACAAGTTTCCCAAAGACGTCCAGGAGAACGTCTTATGCTATACTGCTTTCTCTATTATGTTGTAGCTAGAACGAAAGGTCCGTGTTCTGTTAAACATTGCTGGATGTTCTTATTATTTATACTGTTTCCTACTGTAGGGAAGTGAGTGAGAGCACAGACAGCAGAGTTCTTGGGGCACGGCCCTCTTCTGAGGACTGCTCACTGCTCACTCTAGTTCTGAGATCTCTGCAGACGCAGTGGAGCAGAGGGAGGGGAAATGCAGGCATCAGGCAAAGCTTTGCTGCGCTGCACAGATGCTCACATGTACTTTCTATACTTCAAGACAATTAAGAATCAACCGCTTTGTGTTTATTTTCTTCTTTGTGTTCTTTAATCACACGTTTAACCTAGACAGATCTTCCTGGCAATTTTACCAACTAGAATCTCCTGGATGATCCAATGACTGATACTTATTATAACAACACCCACGAACCTTCATCTTTTTAAGCAGAAAACTCAATCTTCCTTTCCTAGGCCCCATATATAGTAAGGTAACAACTGTTTCTAGGACTGGGGCCATGATTCCAGAGACAATTTATTCCACTCAGGGTTCTAAAGGTTTGGTGAACACTGGGATTTAACTTGTATGCTAACATGAAATCTCACTTAATATTAAATCATCCTACAGGATAACTATAATTTAAGAAAAACAACATGAAGTAGTTAGACATGGAACATCTGTCTCAGAGACAGAGAAAACTAAAAAGACTTTTCCAACAAAAGTCAAAATTTCAAAATGTAGCTTTTATATGCGTAAATGATCAAAATACATACATATTCTAAATTTCTTGTCAGAAAGGCAAATTAAAAGAATATGTAGAATCTCCTCTTTTGAATGAAACACAAATTCATTTAAAAAAATGGGTGGGTTTTGTTGTCATACCCTGAAGTAACTTGTACTCTTTGGGTTTACTAATGGTGAAGAATCAGCAATTTGTTGTAAAACTTCCATTTATACTCAGCTTTAAAAGATTTATCTGTTCTGGCTTCATTTCTGTTGCTGGGATAAAAACATCCTGACTTTGAAAAAAACGTTTGTTTTAGCTGACATCATTTCTGGGAAGTCAAGGCAGGACTGGAAGCAGGTCACGGCACGTCCATAGCCCAGCACAAAGATGCACCGGAAGCAGGTCATGGCGCATCCACAGTCCAGCACAGAGATGCACCGGAAGCAGGTCATGGCGCATCCACAGTCCAGCACAGAGATGCACCCTGCTGCACACTTGCTGTATTGTTGGCTGCTTCGACCCAGCAAGCTTTCTTCCCTCTTACACAGTTCACACCCAGACTATGCAATGGTGCATCCATGTGGTCTTCCCACTCAGTCAATAATCCCACCCCACCCTGGTATAGCCACAGGCAGCCTGATGCAGATAATTCCTCTCTGGAGCTCTCTTTCCAGGTTGTGTTGAGTTGACAATAAAAAATGATAGGTACAATGGTTTATTAATTTAACACACTAGAATTCCAGTTACAACTACTAAGAAACATGAGCTAGGCAGCTTTCTCAGAGACTCCAATTGACATTGTCTTGTTCATGAAACCTACACGCTGCTGAGATGAAGTTCAGACACTGCCACCTGCTGGCTAATGGGAAGCACCCCACAACCTGACACATACCAAGAAAGATGATCACATAAGGAAAGGCACCACAGCCAGCTGAATGAATGGTCCCTCTGTAGCCACTTTCCTACCTGACCTCTAAACACCCTTGACAGCCTCCAGACGCCATTCCTCCCTGCTGCTCGCCCTTTCAGAGTCAGTCTCTGCTCCTTCGTTGGACTTCAGAGCTTCCCTCTGCTGTCCTGTTGGCTCCACAGTGCCCTGCTTAGGCCGCAGCTTTCTGCCTGCCTCCCCTCTGGTTGGAAACGTCTAACATTACGTGATGCCTAATGGAATGAGGCTCTCCACAGCCTCGTAAAACAGGCACTGTTACTATCCTCATTCTACCTATGCAACTAAAGCTCACGGAGGCTCAAGGGCATGTTCGAGATATCTGACTCAAGAATCCACTCTAAAAGCTCAGTACTTGGGGTTCTAGAGGACCTGCCACACAGCCATGAGGATCTAGGCTTAGGTCTCCAGCACTCCTGTAAAAAGCCAGGCATGACGATGCACACCTGAAATCATGGCTCTGAGGAAGCAGAAACAGAAGACCCTACAGCTCACTGGCCAGCTGGTCATGCTGAATGTGTGAGCTCTAGATTAAGTGAGGGACCCTGTCTCACAAACCAACATTAATAATAGCAATGATAATAAGAGTGATAAGATACTTAATATTAACCTCTAAATCAGTCTAGGTGCCCACAGCACATGAATGCATTTAAAATTTGGTACATATGAGCACAGAATATTACTAACCACGAAGAACTATGGTCTCCCTTTACAGCAAAATAGATGGAACTGAAGATGTCATTTTAAGCAAAGTAAGCCAGACAGATAGCCAAGTTTAGCAAACTGTGAAAATAATTCTCCACCTCTGAAAACTCTTGCTCTAAAGCAAGGTCTACGAGGAACTGAATGAGGGCAGTGGAAGAAAGTCAAGTTTGATATTAGCAATACACATTGTGTGCTTGTGTGGAAATCAGTGTCTAAAATACATAAGGCATTACAAACAATTAGTTTGTGAACAAGGATAATCTGCAGCCAACGCAACCCATGCTTAAAACCAAGCACACACATCTGAGGAACTACAGGTGTCTGACAATCACTGCCAATACCATCAGGTTGATGGTCAACAGTCAGCACCAGTTTGCCATAGATACACACTAACTCACAGCCAGTCCACACCTTTCCAACCAATTCTCAACTTCACACCCATTACTCCCTCAAAGAAGAATATTCTGCCTCCTCCCAGAAAACACTTTTTTAACCCGAGAGTCACTGTATACCATTTCCCTTAGGAAAGGCACCCTGAAGGTCATCCTCCTCTCATATCACGGCTCTCCCATCGCGGGACACTTGGACCACACAGCACCTGGAACACGGCATTCAGACTAGACTATCAAAGACACATCCTATTATAATCCATTTGTTTATATGACATTCCAAAGTTATAGGAACCTGAGAGAAGCGGTCAATTGAAGGTTTTATCACTAGCACTCAGGACAGGACCTGCTCTATAACACGTACTTGTAAGTTAGCAAGAGAGCAATGCTGTCATTGTACACAGCCGGCACAGTGTTCGTGTTCTGTGATGTAACCATGAGAAATACTTCCAACACTGATGAAAGGGGACCCCCCCAGGGTCTCTATGACAGGTGACTGTGAGCAATATCAACACTTGCTCTCCTTACAGCTGGCTTTCATTCTGCTCCAGAGCTTTAAAAATACACTGACTCTTGTTTTGAGTAACACTAAAATACAGAATTTAAAAATCAACAAATTAAAAGGCATAGGGTTCCTACCCAAAGCATTAATATGAAGATCTTAGATGGCATACTTACAAAATCAAAGACCTGGACCTTTATTTAAAAATGCCCGTTGATGGAGTTTTAGTACAATGCCAAGGCAGCATTCACACAACCTGGTGCTCCAATAGCACACACAGAAAAGAACTGAAGCATCACTGAGCATCACAGTGACATGAATCTAGTACTCCTACAATCGTAATAATCAAAGACAAAGCAGTAAGTCTTACTTGTATAAGACAGGTCTGTCCTGCAGGGCTTCCATGGCCTGAGTTAACACGGCAGACACATCACAGGACTCTTGGGTCAATGCTCTGCATTCACCTGGAATACAGTCAGCATTATAACTTCTGCTTTCAGTTCTTTTCTTCAGAAGCAGTCACTATTTTATTTTATGCCTCAGTTTTAACTATAAAGTGCTTGCAAATTCCTACTATGTTCAAAGAACTGAAGACTTAGAAATTCCCAGTCTTTCAGAGTCACAGTTGTGGTTCACTTCCTAGAACATGATGACTGAGAAATACTGAGGGTCCTGAACTTGGCTTAACCATTCCTAGGAGCCAAGGCTGCAGGCTGCACAGCTGGCCAACACCAACTTAGACATTAAGGGAGCACAAGGAAAACTGAGGCAAGGCCTTTGAGGAAGTTGAGTCCAGCCGCAAGGACAAAACAAACATGTGGAAAGATACCTAACAAAACAGCAGCTTGTCAATGCATGACAGTTAGTCACTGCATCACAGGAGGTGTGGACCGCTCCAGGGGGCACAGAGAACCTCTAGCAGTCTTGAAGACTGGAATAAGACTTGGATATGGACAAAGGTAACACTCGAGATGACAACAAACCAAATAAACAAGAGGTAGAAAAACAAGGAGTCCAGACCTTAAACCAACAGAGCAAAGGACTAGGCTCTGGTACAGTGTAATGCAGGCACAGCCAGCTAGCTGGATTAACTCCAGCCCTTGCCCCAATCAGCTAGTAAGACTTAACACACTCCACTACTGCTCAACCTAGCGGTCTTCTCCGATTTAACCCGCTGTTGTGCAAACACTAAGACATTTTAAAAGCACATATTTTAGTTTATCTTGCAGACTTCCATGGACTGAGTTAACACTGGAGACACACCACAGGACTCTTGTGTCTCGGCAAAATAACGTCTGAAGCTATCCACACTCAAGTTCCTGGAAGCTGTAAATGTTACTGCCTTGTGTGGCAAAGGAAACATTGATGATGGGTTGAAAATGAAAAACCTTGATATTGGGAAATCTTTTCAAACTGCCAAAGTAAGTTTAAGGTAACCCCGTAGCTCTTAAGTAGAAGAGGATGCCATTAACAAGTCAGAAATAGGAAATGGGCAGATGAAAATGGGAATGGATTGGCCAGACATACAGGCTTTAAAGATGAAAGACAAGGATGAAGATGGATCACATGACAAACAAGCAGGTGGAAACCGTAGTGACCGTCAGCAAGGAAAACTCAAGACTTCACTCTTACAAACGCAGGCAACCCATCTAGTCCGACAGATAGACAAGAAAGGAGAGGAGCTACGTGACAGGCCCTTCCAACACTGCAATGTTGACAAGGTGAGACCCATGCCTAGTCGGCCAAAGTGACACACTAATCATTCTACCTCAAAGTTTGCAAGTAACTTATCCGTGGACTAGAAAGTTAATTCACCATTTGTAATATTAAAGTTACATGAGTAGCAAGATTTGCCCAATCAAATGCTGCCTTCACTTCAATTATTTATTCTAAGACAGAAGCATCGTCTTTGCAGTTTTCCTTTAGGGAAGATACACTGTCTTCATTTATCTCAGTCTTCAGCAAGGCTCCTGATAAAAACATGCAAACACGTCAAGTTTGCTCTGCTTTGTAAAAAAAAAAAAATACCCATTAGGGACTAAGAGATGGCTCAGCAGATAAGGTACAGACTGACAGATGGCTCAGCAGATGAGGTACAGACTGA